>JARBHB010000276.1:0-10000 GCA_029891345.1 Dryococelus australis
AATTTTTTAAAAAAAAATATTTTTTTTTCCCCCAAAAAATTTTATTTTTTCCCCAAAAATTTTTTGGGAACAAAATCATATTTTTTGGGGAAAAAATATTAAATTTTTAATTTTTAAATTTAAAAATTTTATTTTGTTTTTAGAATATAAAATAAATTTTTTGGCTTTAAAATATAATTTTTGGGACCCAAAAAATAAATTTTTGGGTTTTTAAAAATATATAATTTAGGGCCCCAAAAATTTATTTTTTTTGGTTTTTTTAAAAAAATTTATTATATTAGGGGCCCCAAATATATTTTTTTAAAGCCCCAAATATAAATTTTAAAAATTTTTTAATATTAAAAATTGGGGTTTTTAAATTATAAAAATTTTTTTGAAAATTAAAAAATTATTTTCCCCAAAAAAAAATATTTTTTTTTCCAAAAAACAATTTATTGGTTTTTTTTTTTTGGGAAAAAAAAATTTTATTTTTCCTGAAAAAAAATTTTTGGGGCCCCAAAAAAATAATTTTTTTTGGTCTTTAAATTTATATTTAGGGCCCCCATATAATATTTGTTTTTCCCCAAAAAAAATATTTTTTGGCCCCCGAAATTTTTATATTTAAAGGCCCAAAAAATTTAAATTTTTTTTTTTAGCATATAAATATTTTTTAAAAATAATATTTTAAAAATTTTTCCAAGAAAAAATTTTTTTTTTTTGTCTTTAAAAAAAACCCCAAAAAATTATCTTTAAAAAATTTAAAAAATTTTTATTTTTTGGGCCCAATATATTAAATTTTTCTTAAAATAAAAATTTATTTTCTTTAACAAAATAAAAATTATTTTTAAAAATAATATTTTATTAGGACCTAAATATATATTTTTAGTTTTCCCAAAAATATAAAATATTTTTCCCAATAAAAAAATATTTTTTCTTTAAAAACATATATATATTTATTTTTCCTAAAAATATATATTTTTTTTTTCCCCAAAAATATAAAATTATTTTTCCCCAAAAAAAATTATATTTTTTTTTTAAAAAAAAAAAATTTTATTTTCTTTAAAAAATAATAAAAAAAATTGGGCTTAAATAAAAAATATTTTTTTTGGTTTTTAAAAAATAAAATTTTTTTTTTTTAAAAACTATAATTTATTTATTGTTTTAAAAAAAATAATTTAAATTTTAAGACAAATATAATTTTTTAAACCCCCCCAAAAAATATTTAAAAATTTTTTCCCAAAAATATAAATTTTGGGGGGAAAATTATATATTTATTGGGTTTTCCCCAAAAATTTATATTATTAAAAATTTTTTAAAAAAATTTTATTGGGGGAAAATTATTTATTTTTTTTTAAAAATAATTATATTTTTTTTTTAAAAAAAAATAAAATTTTTTGTTTTCCCAGAAAATTTTAAAAAATTTTTTTTTTTAAAATAAAAATTAAATTTTTTTCTTTAGACTTTAAAAAATATTTAATTTTTAAATATTAAAATAAATTTTACCCAAACATAAAAATTTAAAGCCCCCAAATATTATATTTTGCCCCAAAATTAAATTTTTAAATTTTTCCCCAAAAATATAATTTTTTATTTTTTTAAAAAAAAAAATTTTTTGGGGCCCCAAAAAATTTTTAAAATTTTTTGGGCCCCAAAAAAAATATTTTTTTTCCCAAATTAAAAAAATTTTTTTAGTTTTAAAAAATATAATTTAAATTTTTCCCAAAAAAAAAAAAAATTTTTTTTCCCTAAAAAAAATTATATTAGGCCCAAAATATATAAATTTTTAGGCC
Organism: Dryococelus australis; assembly: GCA_029891345.1. Lineage (NCBI taxonomy): Eukaryota > Metazoa > Arthropoda > Insecta > Phasmatodea > Phasmatidae > Dryococelus > Dryococelus australis. The sequence goes on from JARBHB010000276.1 coordinate 1,770, forward strand.
CCCAAAAATATATAAAAAATTTTTTTAAAAAATATTTTTAGGTTTTTTTAGAAAAAAAATTTAAATTGGGTTTTAACAAAAAATATTATTTGGGGCTTTAGAAAATAAATTTATTTTCTAACAAAAAAATAATTTTTGTCTTTAAAAAAATAAAATTTTTTTCCCAAAATATAAAAATTTTTTAGGGTTTTTTGACTAAATATTTTTTAGGCCCCCCAATTTTATTTTTTCTTTAAAAAAAATTTATTGTTTTTTAAAAAATATTTTTTTTTTTCCCTTTAAAAAATTTTTTTTTTTTATTTATTTTTTGGCCCAACATTATATATTTTTAATTTTCCCAAAAATTTTATATTTAAACTTTAAAATAAATATTTTTGGCCCAAAATATAATTATTTGGCCCTAAAATATATATTTTAAAAATTTTAAATTTTTAATTTTAAAACTTTAAAAAAAATTTTTAAAAATTTTTCCCCAAAAAAATTTTTAAATTTTTTAAAAAATATTTAAAATTTTTTCCTTTAATAATTTTTTTAAATTTTTAGAATATTTAAATTTTTTTTTTTTTTAAAATATAAATTTTTTAGTTTTTTTAAAAAAAAAATATTTTTTATTTCTTTAGAATATAATATTTTTTTTTCTAAAAAAATACAATTTAAAACCCAAAAATATTAAATTTTTGGGCTTTAAATTTTAAATTTTTTGGGGAAAAAAAAATAAATTTTTTTTGGGCCCAAAAAAATATATTTTAAAAACCTAAATATTTAAAAAACTTTAAAAAAATTTTTTGGGCCCTAATATATATATTTTTTTAAAAAATTTTTTAGGAAAAAAAATTTTGGGGGTTTTTCCAAGACTATAAAATATTTTTTTTCCCAAAATATAAAATTTTTGGTTTTTTCCAGAAATAATAAATTTTTTTTTCCCCCAAATATATATTTTTTGGCCAAAAATATATAATTTTTTGGGCCCAAAAAAATAAATTTTTTTGGGTTTTTAAAAATATATATTTTGGGTCCCAGAATAAATATTTAAAAGGGGGCCCCCAAAAATAATATTTTTGACCCTAAAAAATATATTGGGGAAATATATATATTTTTAGTTTTCCCCCAAATTTAAATTTTTTTAAACCCTTTTAAAATATAATTTTTTGGGGCTTAAAAAAAATTTAAAAATTTTTTTTTCCCAAAAATATATATATTTAAAAACCCCCCAAAAAAAAATATTTTTGGGCCCCGAAAAAAATAAATATTGGGTTTCCCCGAAAAACTAAAATTTTTTTTCTAACATATAATATTTTATTGGGGCCCCCAAAAATTTTATTATTAAATTTTCCCCAGAAGAAAAAATTTTTTTTTAATTTCCAGAAAAACCCCAATTTTTGGTTTTAAAATAAATTTTTATTTTTTAAAAAAATTTAAAATATTTGGGGGTTTAACATAATATATTTTATTTCTAAAAATAAATTTTTGGGTTTTCCCAAAAAAAAATTTTTTTTTTAAGGGAAAAAAAATTTTTTAAAATAATTATATTTATTGGGCCCAATATAAATTTTTTTTTTAAAAAAACTTTAAAAAATTTTTCTTTAAAAATTTAAAATTTTTAAATTTTAAAACCTTTTTTATTTTTTTTAAAAAAATTAAAAAATTTTTTTCCCCCCCTATTTAAAAATTTTTTTTCCCAAAAATAATATTATTTTCTTTAAAAAAAATTTTTTTTTTTTAGACATAATTATTATGTTTTTTAAAAAATAAATTTTTAATTGTTTCCCCCAAAAAAATTTTTTTATTTGGGTTTTTTAAAAACCTATTTTTTTTGGTTCTTCCTAGGGAAAATTTTTTTTTGGTTTTTCCCGAAAAATATATATTTATTATTTTTTAAAAAATAATATTTTTTGGGCCCAAATATATAATTTTTTGTTTTTTAACAAAAAATATTTGGGTTTTTTAAAAATTATATTTTTAGGTTTTCCCCAAATATATAATTTTTTCCCAAAATATATATTTTTTTTTCCCCAAATATTAAAAAAATTAGGGCCAAAAAATTTTTATTTTTAGGCCTAAAAATTTTAAAAATTTTAAAACCCCCAAAAAAATATTTTTTTGGGGCCCCCAAAATTATAAAATTTTTAGGGCCCAAATTTTAAATTTTTGGGTTTTCCCAACATATATTTAAATTAAAACTTTAAAAATTTTTTTGGTTTTTCCCCCAAAAAAATAATATTGGGTTTTCCTAAAATATAAAATTTTTACCCAACATATAAAAATTTTTTAACTTTAGAATTTTCAAAAAAGGGTTTTTTTTAAGACCTTTTAAATTATTTTTTTTCTAAAAAATTATTTTTTATTTTTTAGTAAAAAATTTTTTTTTTTTGAATATTTTTATTATTTTCTAAAATTTTCAATTTTAGTTTTTTCCCAAAAATATATATTTTTGGGAAAAAATATAAAATTTTTGGCCTAAATATATTTAAAAATTTAAAAATAATTTAAAAAAATTTTTTTTTAAATTTTAAAAATTATTTTAAAATTTTTTTAAAATTTATTTTTTTTTTCCAACATAATCATATTTATTTGTTCTTCCCAGCAAAAATTTTTTTTATTTTTTAAAATTTTTTTTTTTTCCCAAATTAATTTTTTAAAATTTTTTAAAAATAAATTTTTTTTTTCCTTAATTTTTTTTTTTTCCGAAATTATTTATATTTTTAAATTTTAAAAAATTAATTTTTTTTTCCAAAAAAATTTTTTTTTTCCCAAAAAAAAATTTTATTGGTTTTCCAGACATATATTAAATTTTTGGGTTTTTTTAAAAAAAAATATTTAAGGTTTCCTAGACATATTAAATTTTTTGGGTCTTCCCAGACATTTAAAAATTTATTTTTCCTAGAATATATCATATTTATTTGTTTTCCAGACTATTCATATTTTTAGTTCTTAAAAATATCAATTTTTTGGGTTTTTCCTAAAATATAAATTTTTTTCTCCTAGACATTTCTATTATTTTCTTCCTGACAATTTAATTTTTTTTTTTTCTTAATTAAATTTTTTTTTTTTTCCCCCCCAAATTTTTTATTATTGGTTTTTCCTAAAAATTTTTAAAAAATTTTTTTAGGGGTTTTTCCTAGACATATACAATTTATTTGGTTTTTCCCCCAACAAATAAAATTATTGGGTTTTTTAAATATATAATTTATTAGTTTTTTTTTTTTTTTTTTTTTTTTAAAAATAAAAATTTATTGGTTCTTCCTGACAAATATAAATTTTTTTTTCCCCCAAAAAATTTTTTATTTTTTTTTTAAAAAATTTTTTTTATTTTTTCCCCCAATTTTTTTGGTTTTTTTTTTAGAAAATTTTCATTTAAGGTTCCTAACATATTATTTATTGTTCTTCCCTAACAATAAATTTTGTTCTTCCCGACATATATCAATTTATTGTTTTCCCCAAAAATATTTATTTGGTTCTTCCGAAATATATATTTTTTTTCTTTCCAACATATATCATATTTTTAGGGTTTTTCCAGACTATAAATTTATTGGGTTTTTACAATATTTAAAATTTTTTATTTTTTAAAAAAATAAATTTTTTTTTTTTCCCCATATAATAAATTTTTTGGTTCTTCCCAAAAAATAATTTATTGGTTTTTCCTAGACATAAAAATATTTATTTTTTTCCCCCAGACATTAATTTTATTGTTTTTTCCAAAAAATATCATATTTTTTTTTCCCCAAAAATCAAATTTTAGGGTTTTCCCAACAAATCATTTTATTTTTCTTTCCCAACATAATTATTTATTGGTCTTTCCCAGACAAAAAAAATTTTATTTTTTCCCAAAAAAAAAATATTTATTTTTTCCCCCCTTTTAAAATATATTTATTGGGGTTCTTCCTAGCATATATTTATTTTTTGGGTTTTTAAAAAATTAAATATTTATTATTTTTTCCCACAAAAATCTATTTAAGGGTTTTTCCCATAATCATATTTAAGTTTTTTTCCTGACAAAAATATATTTTGGTTTCCAAAATAATAATTTATTGGGGGTTTTAGAAATTTTTTTTTTTTCCTAAAAATATCATTTTTTGGGGTTTTCCTAGACATATATAATTTTTTTTCCCAAAATTTTTTTTATTTTTTTCCTAAATTCTTTAAAAAACTTTTTTTTTTTTTTCCCCCCAAATTATAAAATTTTTGGGGCCTAAAATTTTTTTTTAAATTTTAAAAATATATTTTTGGTTTTTCCTAGACATTAAACATATTTTTGGGGTTTTTCCCCCAAAATAAAAAATTTTTTTTTTTTCTCCCAACATTTTATTTTTTTTTTCCCCCCAAAAAAAAAAATTTTTTTTTTTTTAAAATTTAATTTTTTTTTCCAAAAATATTAATTTTGGGGTTTTATTTTTATTTTTTTTTCCCCCCAAAATATATTTTTAGTTTTCCAATTTTATTTTTTATTTTTTTTTAAAAAATTTTTTAAATTTTTTTTCCCAAAAAAAAAAATTTTTTTTTTTAAATTTATTTTTTTCCGGGTTTTTTTAAAAAATATATTTTTCTTCCCAAAAAATATTTAAATTTTTCTTTTAGACAATATCATATTTTTTTTCTTCCCAAATAAATTTTTTTTATTTTTCCCCAATATATTTTATTTTCTTTAAAATATAAAATTTATTAGGTTCTTCCAACAATAAATTTTTATTTTCCAATTATTTATTTTTTGGGGTTTTTCCTAAAATTAATTTTTTTTCTTTCCAAAATATATTTAATTAAAATATTTTTATTTTCATTTACATTTATTTTGGTTCTTCCTAATTTAACATATTTTTTGGGTTCTTCCTAGACATATATTATTATTAGGTCTTCCTAGACAATATAATATTTATTGTTTCCCTAGACATATAATTATTTTAATTTTCTCCAACAAAATCAATTTAATTGGTTTCCAAAATAAATTTTTTTAGTTTTCCTAAAAATATATATTTTAAAAATTCTTTTAGTTTTAAAAAATTATTATTTTGTTTCCAAATATTTATTTTATTTTTAAAAATATCAATTTTTAAGGGTTTTTCCCAACATATATTAATTTATTGGTTCTTCCAAAAATATCATATTTATTGGTTCTTCCTAGAAAATATTTATTTTTTGGTTCTTCCTAGACATATTATATTTTAGTTTCTCCTAAATAAATTTTTTTATTGGGCTCCTAGACAAAAATATTTTTTTTCCCCAACCTATATTATTTTTGGGGTTTTTCCTAAATAAAATCATTTTTATTTTCCTAAAAAATATTATTTTATTGGGTTTTTCCTAAATTATCATTTTTTGGTTTTCCTGACATATATCATATTTTATTGGTTTCCAAATATATAAATTTTTTTTGGTTCTTTAAATATTTAATATTTATTAGTTTTCTCAATTTTATATATCCCAGGTTTTATTGGGGTTTTTCCTAAATATATATTTATGGGTTTCCCCCTAATTATAAATTTTTATTTTTCCCGACTATAATTATTTTTGTTTCCAATTATTTTGTTTTTTATTAATATTTTTTGGTTTTCCCAAATAAAATTTTTTTTATTTCTTCCTAAAATATATATATTTTTGGGTTTTTCCTAGAATATATTATTTTTTCTTTCCAGAATATATAATTTTTTTTTCCCAGAATATAAAATTTATTGGTTCTTCCAAATATATATTTATTGGTTCTTCCTAGACATATATTTTTTTAGATTCATTTAATATTACATATTTTATTTTTTTCTTAAAATTTAAATTTTGTTTCCCTTTTTAAAATTTAATTTATTGGTTTCTTCCCAACATAACATATTTTATTTTTTTTCTATATAATATTTATTTTTTCCTAACATATAATATTTATTTAGAATTTTATTTATTTTTTAATTTTAATTTTTTTCTAATAAACATATTTGGTTTTCCGACCAAAATTTTATATTTCCTGTTTTAATATTTTTTTTAGGCTTTTAAATTATATTTTTCCCGACCTTAACATATAATTTATTTTTTATAAAAAATATTTTTTCAATTATTTTAGGTTTTCCAATATTATTTATTTTTTTCCCCTTTTAATATTATTTATTGGGTTTTTCCCAAATATTATATTTTTAGGTTTTCCTAGACAAATATTTTTATTGGTTCTTCCTAACATTATATTTTATTGGTTCTTCCTACAATAAATATTTTATAGGTTCTTCCTAGACATATATCATATTTATTGGGTTCTTCTCAAAATTCAAATTTTTTGGTTCTTCCTAGACATATATATATTTTATTGGGTTCTCCTAGAAATATATATTTATGGTTCCTGCATATATCATATTTAATTTGGTCTTCCAACTATACAAAATTATTTTTTTCTTATACATATTATTATTTTTTCTTCCAGACATATTCTTTTTTTTGGTTTTTCCAGACATTTTATATTTTAGGTTTTAGCTTTAAAATTTTTATTATTTTTTCCCAACAATTTATTAGGTTTAAAATATCTTTTTTATTAGGTTCTCCAAAAAATTATATTTTTTGGTTTTTAACATAATTATTTTTTTCTTCCTAGACTATATAAATTATTTTGTTCTTCCTAGAATATTTATTATTTTTTCCCAAAAATTTTATTTTTTCTTTCCTAAAAATATATTATTTTTCCCAGCATAATTAATTATTTCTAATTATTTTTTTTTTTCCCCAGAAAAATATAAAATTTATATTTTTCCTTCCTAACATATAATTTTTTATTGGTCCCTAAAATATAAATTTTTTTTCCTACATATATATTTATTTTTTCTTCCTGACATATATTAAAATTTTATTTTTCCTTCCTAATTATATATTTTTTCTTCCAGACAAATATATTTATTGGTTTTTCCAATATATCATTTTATTGTTCTTCCTAGACATATTTCATTTTTGGTTTTCCTAACATATATCATATTATTGTTCCACATTATTATTATGGTTTTTACATATATTTTTTTGAATCTAAATAATTATTAGGTTCTTCTTTTATCCCAAATAATATTTATTAGGTTCTTCCTAGACATATATAATAAATTTATTAGGTTTTCCTAATTATATATTTTTAGGTTCTTCCAACATATAATATTTATTAGGTTCTTCCTGACATTATATCATTTTATTGGTTCTTTACCAAAATCATTTATTATTTTTCTTTAAATATTTATAAATTTTTTCTTCCCAAAAAAATATTTTAGTTTCCACAATATATATTATTAGTTTTCCCAGACATATATTATTTTTTGGTCTTCCTAGACAATTATCATATTTATTAGTTCCTTTAAATATTTAAAATTTTTATTGTCTACATATATAATTTTTATTTCTTCCAAAATATATTTATTGTTCTTCCTAGACTAATATATTTATTGTTTTTGAAAAATATCATATTATTGTTCTTAAAAATATATATTTTTTTCCCCTAGAATATCATATTTATTGGTTTTCCCAGAATATCTATAATTGTTTCCCAAATATCATATTTATTGGGTTTCCTTCATAACATAATTTTCTTATTATATATTTTTTAAAACTTTAAATATTTATTGGGTTTTCCCTAGATTATTATATTTATTGGTTCTTCCTAGACATATAATAATTTATTAGGTTTCCTAAAAATATCATATTTATTGGTTCTTTCCCCAAAATATAATTATTAGGTTTTCCTGATTATTTTATTTTTTTTTTCTAAATAATTTTTTTTTATTCTTTTATTTAAAATTTTTGGGTTTTCCTAACATAATATTTTTAGGGGTTCTTCCTAGACTTATATATTTATTGGTTTCTTCCCAAATTATATATTTAATTTTTTCCAAAATACAAATTTTTTCTTTAGAATATCATATTTATTATTTTTCCTAGCATTATATATTTATGGTTTTCCAACTATATCATATTTTTATTTTCCTAGAATATAATTTTTTTAGTCTTCCTAGACATAATCATTTTATTGGGTCTTCCTACTAAACATATTATTGTTTCTTCAGACATTAATATTTAAATTGGTTTTTTAATTTCTATTTTTTTGGTTCTTCCAGACATAATATATATTAGGTTCTTCCTAAAAATATCATTTTATTGGTTCTTCCTAGACATATATTATTATTAGTTTCTTCCTTCAATATCATATTTATTAGTTTTCTAGACATAAAATATTTATGGTTCTTCCTAGACATATATCATTTATTTATTTTTTTCAACATATAATGGTTTTT
>JARBHB010000276.1:15000-16773 GCA_029891345.1 Dryococelus australis
CTTCCTAGACATGTATAATATTTATTAGTTTCTTCCTAGACATATATCATATTTATTAAGTTCTTCCTAGACATATAATCATTTTTTTAGTTTCTTCCTAGACAAATATCATATTTATTAGGTTCTTCCTACACATATATCATATTAATTAGGTTCTTCCTTGACATATATCATATTATTAGTTTCCCTAGACATATATATATTATAGGTTCTTCCTAGACATATATCATATTTATTAGGGTTCTTCCTAGACATATATCATATTTATTAGGTTCTTCCTAGACATATATCATATTTATTAGGTTCTTCCTAGACATATATCATATTTATTGGTTCTTCCTAGACATATATCATATTTATTAGGTTCTTCCTAGACAATATATCATATTTATTAGGGTTCTTCCTAGACATATATCATATTTATTAGGTTCTTCCTAGACAATATTTATATTTATTAGGTTCTTCCTAGACATATATCATATTATTAGTTCTTCCTAGACATATATCATATTTTATTAGGTTCTTCCTAGACATATATCATATTTATTAGGTTCTTCCTAGACATATATCATATTTATTGGTTCTTCCTAGACATATATCATATTTATTAGGTTTCTTCCTAGACATATATCATATTTATTAGGTTCTTCCTAGACATATATCATATTTATTGGTTCTTCCTAGACATATATCATATTTATTAGGGTTCTTCCTAGACATATATCATATTTATTGGTTCTTCCTAGACATATATCATATTTATTAGGTTCTTCCTAGACATATATCATATTTTTAGGTTCTTCCTAGACATATATCATATTTATTGGGTTCTTCCTAGACATATATAATATTTATTAGGTTTTTTTTTTTTTTTTTTTTTTTTTTTTTTTTTTTTTTTTTTTTTTTTTTTTTTTTTTTTTTTTTTTTTTTTTTTTTTTTTTTTTTTTTTTTTTTTTTTTTTTTTTTTTTTTTTTTTTTTTTTTTTTTTTTTTTTTTTTTTTTTTTTTTTTTTTTTTTTTTTTTTTTTTTTTTTTTTTTTTTTTTTTTTTTTTTTTTTTTTTTTTTTTTTTTTTTTTTTTTTTTTTTTTTTTTTTTTTTTTTTTTTTTAAAAAAAAAAAAAAAAAAAAAAAAAAAAAAAAAAAAAAAAAAAAAAAAAAAAAAAAAAAAAAAAAAAAAAAAAAAAAAAAAAAAAAAAAATAGATTCTTCTAGACATTATATTTTATTAGGTTCTTAATAGACATATATCATTTATTGGGTTCATCCTAGACATATATATATTTATTGGGTTCTTCCTAGACATATATCATATTTATTAGGTTCGTCCTAGACATATATCATATTTATTAGTTCTCCTAGACAAATTAATTTTTACAAAATTTATTAGGTTTCTTCCTAGACATATATCATATTTATGGGGTTCTTCCTAGACATATATCATATTTATTAGGTTCTTCCTAGACATATATCATATTTATTGGGTTCTTCCTAGACATATATCATATTTATTAGGTTCTTCCTAGACATATATCATATTTATTGGTTCTTCCTAGACATATATCATATTTATTGGGTTCTTCCTAAACAAATATCATATTTATTGGTTCTTCCTAGACATATATCATATTTATTAGGTTCTTCCTAGACATATATCATATTTATTGGGTTCTTCCTAGACATATATCATATATTATTGAGTTCTTCCTAGACATATATCATATTTATTGGTTCTTCCTAGACATATATCATATTTATTAGGTTCTTCCTAGACATAT
>JARBHB010000277.1:0-16683 GCA_029891345.1 Dryococelus australis
CATTAATTCACTATTAAAAAACACATGTTACTCATTTGTCGTTTTTGGGATATATTTATTATAACTTTTAGTATACCTACCTTTAATAAAATTCCAAAAGTCGAGTAAAATAATTGCCAACAAGAATGTAAAATTACGATTTGCTTAAGAATGATGACAAAAAGTTCAATTCAGCTATATAGAACACTGTTACTATTTGTCGTTTTTGGGATATATTTAATTAAAAATTTGATTTTTCTACCAATTTTAAAATCTAAGATAGATGTAATAATTTCCTTACAAGAAAGTTAAAATTGCTTTAAAATTATGACAATTAATTAGATATAAACCATTTATCATTCTTTTTGAAAATTTATTATAAATTTTGTGGATTATTAATTTCTTTTTAAAACACCCTTAACTAATTCCCACAAGGTAAAACTACATTATTAAGAATGATGAACACATTTTAGAATTTGAACACAGTTACCATTTGTTTTGAAAATTTAAATTTCTTTTTTGGGTATATAATTAAATACCTTAATTCGTCAATAACTAATTTCCTTACAAGAATGTAAAATACATTTTCTTTTAAAAATGAAATTCATAGTTTGAAACAAGTTACAAATTTTCTTTTTATAAAAATTTTAAACCAATTTTTTTTTTAATAATTATTAAACTTAAGAAGTAGTTTTAACTAATTTTCCTTTAAAAAAAGAATAATTACATTTTCCAAAAGATTAAACTTCAATAGTAATAAAAATATTACCAATTTCTTTTGGCTATATTTAAAATAAATTTTTCTTTGCCGTTTTGAGAAATTAAAAAATTTGATAAAATTGTGATAACTACAATTATTTAAGAATATGAAACAATTCCAAAGAAAAAAACACATGTTAAAAATTGCAAATTTTAATAATTAAAAACTTATATTTGCTACTTATAATTAAATGTACTATTAAAAAATTGTTAACAAAATTTAAAAACTCATTTTCAAGAATATAACCTTCAAAATTTAATAAAAACATTGTTCTTATTTGTTTTTGGGAAAAAAATTTTAATTACTTTTGAAACCTACATTTGTTTTTTAAAATTAAATAACTATTTTTTAAAATTAATAACTTTTTAAGAAGATGACAACATTTTTTACAAAGAAAATTTACATTTTTGGGGTTTTTTAAAATTAATTTTGTTTAAAACTATCTCTTTTCTGAATAAATTTTAATAATTTCTACGATTTTATAATTTCATTTCTTAAAAAATGATGAAACTAAATTCGCTATAAGAAATTTTAATCATTTGTTTTGGAAATTAATTATAAAACTTAACGTTACCTCATTATCTTCTAAAAAAATTTAATAATTCTTGAATGTAAACTACCATTTGCTAAAATGAACAACATTGAATTACTAATTAGACACAAGAATGTATATTTTTGTTTAAATTATAAACTTTATTTAACCAAATAAACTTTACAAATTCGTTTTTGTTAAAATTAAAAACTTGATTTGCTTAAAAATTACAAAATTAAACAATTAAAAATGTACAATCGTTTTTTAATTATTAAAACTTTATTTGCTCATTCATACTTCTAAGAAATAAATTTAAAAAATTGTCCTTCTTGAAAATTTTTAATTAAAATTTCGTAAGAGGTACAAATAATTTTTAAAAGAACCATATATATTTGTCTTTTGGATATTATTTTAAAAAATATGATGGTACCCAACATAAATAATTCTAAAAGAACCAATGAACTAAATTTTCCTTTTGATGTATTTAATTTCAATTCTTAGATGATGAAAAATTCAATTACTTAAGAAAACCCTGTTAACCAATTTGTCCTTTGGTTTTAATATTTCACTTTTGAATGATGGCCTACAATTCCCAAAACCTAAATGTACTCATGTTAACATTTGTGAATAATAATAAATTTGCTTTTGTGATTACAACATTCAATTACTAATTGAACACAGTTACCATTTCTATTTTTTAAAAATTTAATTTTAAATTTCTTTTTTTGAAAATTCAAATTCCCAATTCGCAAAAACAATTTCTTACAAATGTTTTTTAAATTTTTAAGAATTATGAAAGTTCAATTCAATATTAGAAACATGTTTCACAATTTGGTTTTGGTAAAATTTAAAAAAAACTTTGATTTTTATTAAAAACCCTTCAATTCATTTATAGAAACAGTTAACAAATTTGGGCTTTTTTGGAAAAATTAATTTTCTTTAAAATTTATTAAAAAACATTCAATTACTTAAGAAAAACAATTTCTCATTTTCCTTTTGGGAAATTTATTTAAAAACTTTGCTTAATTGACCAAAATTTTCAAAAAACCAAAAAACAAATTGTCATAAAATGTGATCTAAATTTTATAAAAAACATTTATTAAAATGACACATAATACTTCTGCAGTTTAGTTAATTAATTACAAAATAGTGATATCTTACAATTTCTTAAAATGATGAAACAGTTCAATTAATTGCTAAAAATATTACTATTTGCTTTTTTGGGATATAATAATTTAAATACTTATGACATTTAACACATTTTTCAAGAATTTAAATTTAACTAATTTTTTATATTAATCAATCTTTCAAGAATGAAGAACAAGTTCAAAATTAATAAACAATGTTAAAATTGTTCTTGGTATTATACAAAACTTATGCATGTATTGGCATATTAATATAAATGACCATGTAATCAATTGTCTCTAAAAGAATGTAATAACTAAATTGTCTTAGAATATGAAATACATTATTAGAATTAAAACATTTCTATTTGTCGTTTTGGAATAAATTTATTATTTTTTTGAGTGTATACCTAACATCAATACTTCCAACAAGTTCGAATAAATTTCCTACAAGAATGTAACTAATTTCCTTCAAGAATGAATAGACAACATTTCAATTCAGCTATTGAACACATGTTACATATTTGTCGTTTTGGGATTATATTTTCTTTGATTTGTATAACTACACTTCAATAAATCTAAGAAGTACGATGTAACTAATGTCCTTACAAGAATGTAATAATTACGATTTGCTAAAGAATGACAACAGTTTAATTCAGCTATAATAAACACATGTTACTCATTTCGTTTTTGGGATATATTTATTATAAACTTTTGAGTTGTATACTACAACTTCAATACTTCTAAAAACGAATGTAACTAATTGTCCTTACAAAATGTAATAACTACGATTTGCTTAAGAATGAACAACAGTTCATTCACTATATAGAACACATGTTACACATTGTTTTTTGGGATATATTTATTATAAAACTTTGATTTGCTTCACTTCAATACTTCTAAGAAATCGAGTAACTAATTGTCCTTACAAGAATGTAATAACTACGATTTGCTTAAGAATGATTACAACAGTTCAATTCAGCTATATAGAAACATTTAAACCCCTTTGTCGTTTTTTTGGGGTTTTATTTTTTTATAAAACTTTTGATTTTTTAAACCCCCACCCTTTAATACTTCCCAAAAAAAGAACGCATGAACTAATTTTCCTTAAAAAGAATTAAAAAACCCCCACGAAATTTTCTTAAGAAGGGTAAAAAAGGGTTTAAAATTTAGCTAAATAGAAAAAAATTTACTCATTTTCCCCTTTTTGGGATTTTTTTTTTTATAAACTTTTGATTTGTATACCAACACTTCAATACATTCTAAAATACGCAAGTAACTAATTGTCCTTACAAAATGTAATAACTACGATTTGCTTAAGAATGATGACAACAGTTCAATTCAGCTATATAGAACACATGTTACATCATTTGTCGTTTTTGGATATATTTATTATAAACTTTTGATTGTATTCCCCACTTCAATACTTCTAAGAAGTACGATGTAAACTAATTGTCCTTACAAGCATGTAATAACTACGATTTGCTTAAGAATGATGACAACAGTTCAATTCAGCTATATAGAACACATGTTACTCATTGTCGTTTTTGGGATATATTTATTATAAAACTTTGATGTTGCCTGCACTTCAATACTTCAAGAAGTACGCATTAACAATTGTCCATTACAAGAATGTAATAACTACGATTTGCTTAAGAATGATTTACAACAGTTCAATTCAGCTATATAGAACACATGTTACTCATTTGTCGTTTTTTGGGATATATTATTAATAAAACTTTGACTGTATGCCTGCACCATCAATACTTCTAAGAAGACGAATGAAACAATTGTCCTTAAAGAATGTGATAACTACGATTTGCTTAAGAATGATGACAACATTTCAATTCAGCTATATAGAACACATGTTACTCATTTGTCGTTTTTGGGGTTTAAATTTTTTACAAAACTTTGAGTGGTATGCCTACAATTCAATACCTTCAAGAATGTACGCATGTAAACAATTGTCCTACAAGAAATGTAATAACTACGATTTGCTTAAGAATATGACAACAGTTCAATTCAGCTAATTAGAACACATGTTACTCATTTGTCGTTTTTGGGATATTTATTATAAATTGAGTTGTATACTACACTTCAATACTTCTAAAAGTCGATGTAACTAATTGTCCTTACAAGAATGTAATAATTACGATTTGCTTTAAGAATGATGACAACAGTTCAATTCAGCTATATAGAACACATATTACTCATTTGTCGTTTTTGGGATATATTTATTATAAAATCTTTGATTGTATACCTACACTTCAATAAATTTTAAGAAGAACGATGTAACTAATTGTCCTTACAAGAATGTAATAATAACGATTTGCTTAAGAATGATGAATGAACAGTTCAATCAGCTATATAAACACATATTACTCATTTGTCGTTTCTTGGGATAATTTATTATAAAACTTATGACGGTATGCCTGCACCACAATACTTCTAAGAAGAACGCATGAAACATAATTGTCAGACAAGAATGTGATAACTACAATTTGTTAAGAATGATGAAACAGTTCAATTCAGCTATATAGAACACATGTTACATATTGTCGTTTTTGGGATAATTTATTATAAACTTGTTGTATACTACAGCTTCAATAATCTAAGAAGTACGATGTAACTAATTGTCCTACAAGAATGTAATAACTTACGATTTGCTTAAGAATGATGACAACAGTTTCATTCATCTATATAGAACCATATACACATTTGTCGTTCTTTTGGATATATTTATATAAAACTATTGATTATCTCAGTTCAATACTTTAAGAACGATGTAACAATTGTCGTTACAAGAATGTAATAACTACGATTTGCTTAAGAATGATGACAACAGTTAAATTCAGCTAATAGAACACATTTACTCATTTGTCGTTTTTGGGATATATTTATTATAAAACCTTTGATTTTATAACTACACTTCAATACTTCTAAGAAGTACGAGTGTAACAATTGTCCTTACAAGAATGTAATAACTACGATTTGCTTAAGAATGATGACAACAGTTCAATTCAGCTATATAGAACACATTTACCATTTTGTCGTTTTTGGGATATATTATTATAAAACTTTATGATGGATATGCCTGCATTCAATACTCTAAGAAGTACGCAAGTAAACTAATTGTCCTAACAAGAATGTATAACTACGATTTGCTTAAGAATGATGACAACATTCAATTCAGCTATATAGAACACATGTTACTCATTTGTCGTTTTTGGGATATATTTATTATAAAACTTTTGAGTTGTATACCTACACTTCAATACTCCTAAGAAGTACGCATGTAATAATTGTCCTTACAAGAAGTAATAACTACGAATTTGACTTAAGAATGATACAACAGTTTCAATTCAGCTATATAGAACACATTTACTCATTTGTCGTTTTTGGATATATTTATTATATAAACTTTGATGTATACCTACACTTCAATACTTCTAAGAAGACGCATGAACTAATTGTCCTTACAAGAATGTAATAATCTACGATTTGCTTAAGAATGATGACAACATTCAATTCAGCTATATAGAACACATGTTACTCATTTGTCGTTTTTGGGATATATTTATTATAAAACTTATGATGTATGCTCACTTCAATACTTCTAAGAAGTAACGCATGTAACAAATTGTCCTTAACAAGAATGTAATAACTACGATTTGCTTAAGAATGATGACAACAGTTCAATTCAGCTAATTAGAACACAGTTACTCATTTGTCGTTTTTGGATATATTTATTATATTACTTTGATTGTATACCTACACTTCACATACTTCTAACAAGTACGCAAGTAACTAATTGTCCATAAAGAATGTATAACTACGATTTGCTTAAGAATGATGACAACAGTTCAATTCAGCTATATAGAACACATGTTACTATTTGTCGTTTTTGGGATTATTATTAAAAACTTTGATGTATATGCTACATTCAATACTTCTAAGAAGTACCATGTAACTAATTGTCCTTACAAGAATGTAATAATACGATTTGCTAAGAATGATACAACAATTTCAATTCAGCTATATAGAACACATGTTACTCATTTGTCGTTTTTTGGGATATATTTATTATATTACTTTATGAGTTGTATACCTACACTTCAATACTTCCAACAAGTCGCAGAACTAATTGGGGGGGGGGGGGGGGGGGGGGGGGGGGGGGGGGGGGGGGGGGGGGGGGGGGGGGGGGGGGGGGGGGGGGGGGGGGGGGGGGGGGGGGGGGGGGGGGGGGGGGGGGGGGGGGGGGGTTTTTTTTTTTTTTTTTTTTTTTTTTTTTTTTTTTTTTTTTTTTTTTTTTTTTTTTTTTTTTTTTTTTTTTTTTTTTTTTTTTTTTTTTTTTTTTTTTTTTTTTTTTTTTTTTTTTTTTTTTTTTTTTTTTTTTTTTTTTTTTTTTTTTTTTTTTTTTTTTTTTTTTTTTTTTTTTTTTTTTTTTTTTTTTTTTTTTTTTTTTTTTTTTTTTTTTTTTTTTTTTTTTTTTTTTTTTTTTTTTTTTTTTTTTTTTTTTTTTTTTTTTTTTTTTTTTTTTTTTTTTTTTTTTTTTTTTTTTTTTTTTTTTTTTTTTCTATACTTTAATCGTTAAAAATTTTAAAAATTATTAGTTTCTAAATATTAAAGTTCAATTGCATAAGAAATTTACTCATTTGTTTTTAAATTATAAAATGATTGGAAAAATTTTAAAGGTTTTTAAATTTCCAAAAATTTGATACTACATTTTAAGATGACAACAATTCTAAAAGAAAATTTGGTTTTTTGGAAAATTAAAAATTTGGTTTAAATTAAAACTTAATTTTTCCTCAAAAGTATAATACTTTCTTAAGATAAACTAATTGCTTTTAAAAAACACAGTTCATTTCTTTTGGAATTTTATTTTTTTGATTTTAACTATTATAAAAAATAATAACTAAGTTTAAAAATAATAATTGTTCTTAAGATGAAAACATTTTAGATAAAAATATTACTTTGCTTTTATTTTTTTTTTTTTTTAAACTTTTCGGTTTTATATCTTTAAGAAAGATAATTGTCAAAAAAAAATTTGCTTAAAATGATGACAATTAATCAGCTAATTGAACAATGTTACTCATTTTTTTTTTGGAATATTTAAATTTTTATTTGAGTTGTATACCACACTTAATACTTCCACAATCGCAAGTAAATTGTCCTACAAGAATGAATACACATTTCTTTAAAATTTACAACAGTTCATCAGCAAAGAACACATGTACAATTTTGTTTTTGGAATTTATTATAAATCTTTTTTCTCACTTCAATATTCAAAAAGTAAATTTGTCTTTCAGAATGTATAATTCGATTTTAAAGTAACAGTAAACCTATAGAAATTTTTATATTTTTGGTATTTATTTTAAAATTTAAGGACTAACAATTTTTAAAAGTGAAACAATTTTAAAAAGTAAACTCATTGTTAAGAATGACACATTCTTGTTATAACAATTTATTTGTGTTTTTTAATTTTAAAATTTATTTAAAAAAAATCAAATTTTAAAATGACAAAATTTTCAAATAAAAGTTCTAAATTAAAAATTTTATTTGGTTATCATTTCTTTAAATTTTAATTACTTTTTTACCAATAAACAATTCAAAGAAATTTTTAAGAATGTAAATTTTTTTAAATATAAACTTAATTCCCTTTTAACCCATTTCTAAAATTTTTTAAATTTAAACATTTGTATAATCATTAAAAATCAAAGTCATGTAACTAACCTAAAGTATTTGATTTTTAAAATCAAATTATCCCAAGACCTTTTAATATTTTTTTGGAAATTTTATAAACTTTGGTAAACCATTCAATTTCTAAAAGACATGTAATAATGTCTTTGTGTAAATAATTCAAAAATTTAAAGTTAATTCCTATAAATTTTTTTTAAATTATAATTTTTGGGAAAAATTAATAAAAAACCCGCAATTGTCTTGAATTATAAAATTTTAGTATAACATTCAATCACAATTTAAAAATTTACCATGCTTTGGTTTAAAAAAAATTATTACTAAAACTTTAAATACATTAAATTTTAAAAATTTTAATAATACTTTAAATAAACAATTCTAAGAAATATTACATTTTGTTTTAATTTATTATAATTGAATTATCCCGGGATTTAAAATAATAAAATTTTAAAAATTTAAAAAAAATATGAAATTTAAAAGTAATACATTTTAAATTTTTGGGTTTAATATTAAAAATTTTTTCTAAATATTCAAAAAGATTCAAATTTCAAAGATAAACAATTTTTAAAAGAAAACAATTTTAATAAACACATGTTTCCATTTGTTTTTTTTTAAAATTTTTAATTACATCAAATTTAAAAGCGGGTTAATTTTTAAATTTTTAAAAATTTTAAAGAATTAATCACTAATAGAACACTTACACAGTCTTTTGGATTATTAATTTAAATTAAACCCCTCAATACTTCAAAGCGAACAATTCCTTAAATTAATAATTTTTAAAAAAACGTTAATCGCAATAAACACATTTCTCATTTGTCGTTTGGATATATTTTTATAAAATTTGGTTTAATCATAATTTTAAAACGTAAATTTTAAATTTAAAAGATTTAAAATGAAAATTTCATTAGCTAATGAAATATTTTTTTTTAATTTTTAAAATTTTGGGATCTCACCAATATTAAGAAGAATAAAATTTAAAGAATGTATAACAAAAAAAAAAAAAAAAAAAAAAAAAAAAAAAAAAAAAAAAAAAAAAAAAAAAAAAAAAAAAAAAAAAAAAAAAAAAAAAAAAAAAAAAAAAAAAAAAAAAAAAAAAAAAAAAAAAAAAAAAAAAAAAAAAAAAAAAAAAAAAAAAAAAAAAAAAAAAAAAAAAAAAAAAAAAAAAAAAAAAAAAAAAAAAAAAAAAAAAAAAAAAAAAAAAAAAAAAAAAAAAAAAAAAAAAAAAAAAAAAAAAAAAAAAAAAAAAAAAAAAAAAAAAAAAAAAAAAAAAAAAAAAAAAAAAAAAAAAAAAAAAAAAAAAAAAAAAAAAAAAAAAAAAAAAAAAAAAAAAAAAAAAAAAAAAAAAAAAAAAAAAAAAAAAAAAAAAAAAAAAAAAAAAAAAAAAAAAAAAAAAAAAAAAAAAAAAAAAAAAAAAAAAAAAAAAAAAAAAAAAAAAAAAAAAAAAAAAAAAAAAAAAAAAAAAAAAAAAAAAAAAAAAAAAAAAAAAAAAAAAAAAAAAAAAAAAAAAAAAAAAAAAAAAAAAAAAAAAAAAAAAAAAAAAAAATTTTTTTTTTTTTTTTTTTTTTTTTTTTTTTTTTTTTTTTTTTTTTTTTTTTTTTTTTTTTTTTTTTTTTTTTTTTTTTTTTTTTTTTTTTTTTTTTTTTTTTTTTTTTTTTTTTTTTTTTTTTTTTTTTTTTTTTTTTTTTTTTTTTTTTTTTTTTTTTTTTTTTTTTTTTTTTTTTTTTTTTTTTTTTTTTTTTTTTTTTTTTTTTTTTTTTTTTTTTTTTTTTTTTTTTTTTTTTTTTTTTTTTTTTTTTTTTTTTTTTTTTTTTTTTTTTTTTTTTTTTTTTTTTTTTTTTTTTTTTTTTTTTTTTTTTTTTTTTTTTTTTTTTTTTTTTATACACTTCAACTCACAATTGAAATATACATTGGCTTCTGAATTTAATAATAACGTTTGCTTAGAAGATATCAATTCAATCACATATATACAAATTTCAAACTTCGTTTTTGGATAGATTTATTATAAACTTTGTTATAAACTACATTCATACTTCTAAGAAAACGATTACTAATTGTCTAAAAATTAATAATACATTCTTAAAATATACACATTCAATTCATATTAGAACACTTTACTTTTCGTTTTGGATATTTTTTTAAACTTTGATTACCTACACCAAACTCAAAAAACGATGAAACAATTGTCCATAAAGATGTAAACTACAATTTGCTAAGAATATACAACATTCAATTACTATTAAACACATGTACTTTTCGTTTTTATTATTTAAAACTTTTGAGTTTATCTACAATTCATATCAAATCAGTAACAATTCCTTACAAGAATAATAATACATTTGCTTAAATAACAACATTCAATCACTATTAGACACATGTTACTCATTTCGTTTTATAATTTTTTATACTTTGATGTATACCTCACTTCAATACTTCCAAAAGCGAGTAACTAATTTCCTTACAAAATGTAATAACTACATTTCTTAAGATTAAAATTCAATTCAGCTATATAGAACACATTACATTTGTCGTTTTGGAATTTTTAAATCTTATTGAACCACAATAATTAAAAGTACATGAACAATTGTCCTTAAAGATGTAATACTACATTTGTTAAGTTGACACATTCATTCACTATATAAACACAATTACTTTTCGTTTGGATTATTTATTTAAAACTTTATATGCTACAATCAATACTTAAAACCATAACTATTGTCTTAAAGAATGTATAACTACGATTGCTTAAAAGATGACAACATTATTCATATAGAACACTTTACATTTGTTTTTTGTATATTAAATACTTTTGATTTTACAATTCAATACTCTAATCGCATATAATTGCCTTACAAAAGAAACTACATTTCTTAAGAAATAAACATCAATTCACTATATAGAACACATTAACATTCGTTTTTGGATATATTTATTATAATACTTTGATGTTGTATACCTCACTTCAATACTTCTAAAAGTTCGAGTAACAATTGTCCTTACAAATGTAATAATCTACGATTTGCTTAAGAATGATGACAACATTCAATTCAGCTATATAGAACACATTTACATCATTTTCGTTTTTGGATATATTTATTATAAATCTTGATTTGTATAACTACACTTCAATACTTCTAAGAATACGAGTAACTAATTGTCCTTACAAGAATGTAATAATTACGATTTTCTTAAGAATGATACAACAGTTCAATTCAGCTATATAGAACATATTACTCATTTGTCGTTTTTGGATATATTTATTATAAACTATACTGGGATCCTGCACCACAATACTTCTAAGAAGAACGCATGAAACAATTGTCCATAAAAATGTGATAACTACAATTTGTTAAGAATGATGACAACAGTTCAATTAGCTATATAGAACACATGTTACTCATTTGTCGTTTTTGGTGTAATATTATAAAACTTTGATTGATATCTACAATTCAATAAACTCTAAGAATACATGTAACAATTGTCCTACAAGAATGTAATAATACGATTTGCTTAAGAATGATGACAACAGTTCAATTACGATTTGCTTAAGAATGATGACAACAGTTCAATTCACTAAAATAGAACACATATTACACATTTGTCGTTTTGGGATATATTTATTATAAAACTTGATTGAACTTTCCTCATTCAATACTTCTAAGAAGACGATGTAACAATTGTCCTTACAAGAATGTAAAAACTACGATTTGCTTAAGAATGATGACAACGTTCAATTCAGCTAATAGAACACATGTTTCCATTTGTCGTTTTTTGGGGTATATTTTTTAAATCTTTTTATTTTTATACCTACACTTCAATATCCAAAAGTTCGAAGTAACAATTGTCCTAACAAGAATGTAAAAAATTTCGATTTGCTTAAGAAAGATGACAACAGTTTTATTCAGCTTTTATAAACAATTTCATTTTGTCGTTTTGGGGTATATTTATTATAAAATTTGAGGGATCCCCCATTCAATTTCTAAGAAAACGATGTAACTAATTGTCCCTTACAAGAATGTAATAATCGATTTTCTTAAAATGATGACAACAGTTCAATTCACTAATTTTGAACACATTTTTCTCATTTTGTTTTTTTATATATTTATATTTAAATTTTGATTTAAACCCATTCCAAAACTTCCCCAAAAAACGCAAGTAACTAATTTTCCTTTTTCAAAATTAAAAAACTACATTTTTTTAAGAAAGATGACAACCCGTTTTAAATTTACTATTTGGGGAACAAGTTAAATTTGTCGTTTTTTTGGATATATTTATTAAAAACTTTGATTTTTTATACTTTACTTTCAATCTTCAAGTCGAGGGAACAATTGTCCTTTAAAAATTAATAATTTCGATTTCTTTAAAAGATTACAACATTCAATTCAGCTATATAGAACACATTTACCATTTTTCGTTTTTGGGTAAATTTATTAAAAAACTTTGATGTATCCTCACCCAAACTTCTAAGAAAAACCCTAAAAAATTGCCAAAAGAATGTAAAAAAACATTTTTAAAAATTCAACAGTTTCAATTACTAAAAGAACACATTTTCCCATTTTCGTTTTGGGTTATTTTTTAAAAATTTAAGGTTTGCCTCCAATACTTTTTAAAGAAACCATGAAAAAAATTTTTCCTTTAAAAAAATGAAAAAACAAATTTGGGTTAAGAATGATGACAAAATTAATTAGCTATTTAAAAACACAGTTACCAATTGTCGTTTTGGGTAATTTTTTTAAAAAACTTTGATTTCCCCCATTCAAAACTTCCCCAAAAACAGTAACAATTTTTCCTTACAAGAATTTAAAAAATACGATTTTCTTAAGAAATACAACATTTTAAATTTACTATTAAACACATTTACATTTGTCTTTTTGGGGGTATATTTTTTTATAAAACTTTTGTTTTCCCCACCAAACTTCAAAAAACGAAGAACAAATTTTTCCTTTAAAAATGTAAAAATACGTTTCAAGAAAGGTAAACAGTTCAAATTAGCATATAGAAAAAAAAATTTATATTTTTTTTTTGGGATTATTTATTATAAAACTTTGATTTTTATCCCTTTAAATCTAAAAACGTGTAACAAAATTTTCCTTTCAAAAGAAAATTACAATTCTTTCTTAAAAATATACAAAAAGTTCAATTTACTAATAAAAACAATTTAACCATTTGTTTTTTGATATATTTATTATAAAACTTTGAAGGGATCCCACCCAAACTTCAAAAAACCAAAACAATTGTTAAAAATGGATAACTCAATTGTTAAGAAGATGAAAAGTTCAATTAGCTATATAGAAAAAATGTTACCCAAATTTTTTTGTTTTTTGGTTATTTTTAAAACTTTGATTTGCTACCTTCATATCTAAGAATACCATGTAACAATTTCCTACAAAATGTAAAATTTCATTTCTTAAGAATGAGAAACGTTCAATTCACTAAATAAACCATTTACCATTTTTCGTTTTTTTTTTGGGTATATTTTTTAAAAAACTTTGATTTTATCCTCATTAATATTTAAAAGCGAATAACTAATTGTCCCTTTAAAAAATGTATAACTACATTTGCTTAAGAATATGAAACATTTAATTTAGCTAAAAACACAGTTACTAATTTGTCGTTTTTGGGGGGGTTTTATTATAAAACTTTATTTTTATCTCATTCAATATCTAAGAAGTACATGTAACAATTGTCCAAAAAAGAAGTAATAATACGATTTTTCTTTAAAATGATTCAACAGTTTTAATTTACTAATAGAACAATTTAATCATTTGTCGTTTTTTTATAATTTATTTTAAAAAATTTGATGGTATCCCCCCAAAACTTCAAAAACGAATAACTAATTGTCCTTTAAAAAAATGAATAACTACGATTTGCTAAGAAAGATTAAACTTAATTCAGCATAAGAAAAAACATGTTACCATTTGTCGTTTTGGGGTTTTTTTATTAAAAACTTTTATTTTTAAAACCACTTCAATACTCAAAAGTCGAGGGAAAAAAATTGTCCTTCAAAATGTAAAAAACTTTTTCTAAAAATGATACAACATTTAATTTAGCTATATAGAACCATTTAACATTTGTGTTTTTTTGGGGTATATTTTTTAAAAACTTTGGTTTTATACTCACTTCAATTTAAAAGTCGGTTAACAATTGTCCTTACAAAAAGTAATAATTACATTTCTTAAGAAAGAACAACAGTTCAATTCAGCTATAAAAGAACCAATTATCATTTGGTTTTGGGGTAAATTTATTAAAAAACTTATGACTGTTTTGCCCGCACCCAAAAACTTTTTAAGAAAACCATGAAACAATTGTGAAAAGAAAGTAAAAAACTACAAAAAGTTTTAAAAAAATGATACAACAGTCAATTAAAATAAAAACACTTTTACTTTTGTGTTTTTGGGTTAAATTTTTTAAAAACTTTTTATTTTTATCTACATTCAAAAAACCCAAGAATTCCAGTAACAATTGTCCAAAAAAATGTAAAAAAACGATTTGCTTAAGAATGAAGACAACATTAATTTTACTATAAGAACACATTTACCATTTGTGTTTTTGGGGGATATTTATTAAAAACTTTTATGTATCCCCATTCAATACTTCAAAAACCAGTAACTAATTGTCCCCCACAAGAAAGAAAAATACATTCTTAAAAATGATACAAAATTAATTCAGATTAAAAAACACAATTTTCCATTTTTTTTTTTTTTTTTGGGGGTATATTTATTAAAAAACTTTGATTTTTATCTCCCAAAATTTTTAAGAAACGATGAAAAAATTTTTTCCAAAGAATGTTAATTACATTTCTTTAAAAATGATAAAACCATTTTTAATTTTGCTATATAGAACACATTTAAACCATTTTCGTTTTTTTTGGGGAATTATTAAAAACTTTAGGGTTTCCTCCATACTTTTAAGAAGAAAATGAAACAAATTTTTCCCAAAAAAAATGAAAAAACTAATTTTTTTTAAGAATATGACAACAGTTCAATTCACAATTAGAACACATTTACTCCATTTGTCGTTTTTTTGTTTTTAATATTTCTTTGATTATCCACATTCAATACTTTTAAAAGTCGCAGTAAAAATTGCCTTACAAGAATTTATAACACGATTTGCTTTAAAATATACAACATTTAATTCAGCAAAGAAAACATGTTACCCAAATTTGTTTTTTTTTGGGGTATATTTATTTTAAAAATTTGATTGATACCAACACTTCAATACTTCCACAATTCGCAAGTAACAATTGTCCTTACAAGAATGTATAACACGATTTGCTTAAGAATGATGACACAGTTCAATTCAGCTATAATAGAACACATGTTACACATTGTCGTTTTTGGATATATTTATTATAAACTTTGATGTATCTCACTTCAATACTTCTAAGAAGTACGAGTGTAACTAATTGTCCTTACAAGAATGTAATAATTACGATTTTCTTAAGAATGATACAACAGTTTCAATTCAGCTATATAGAACACATATTACTCATTTGTCGTTTTTTGGATATATTTATTATAAAACTTATGACTGTATGCCTGCACCAATACTTCTAAGAAGAACGCATGTAAACTAATTGTCCATAAAGAAAAGTAATAACTACGATTTGCTTAAGAATGATGACAACAGTTCAATTCAGCTATATAAACACATGTTACTCATTTGTCGTTTTGGGATATATTTATTATTACTTTTGAGTTGTATACCTACATTCAATACTTCCTAAAAGTACGCAGTAACTAATTGTCCTTACAAGAATGTAATAACTACGATTTGCTTAAGAATGATGACAACAGTTCAATTCAGCTAAAATTTGAAAAACATGTTACACATTTGTCGTTTTTTGGGATATATTTATTATAAAACTTTGATTTATAACTACACTTCAATACTTCTAAGAAGTACGAGTGTAACTAATTGTCCTTACAAGAATGTAATAATTACGATTTGCTTAAGAATGATTACAACAGTTCAATTCAGCTATATAGAACACATATTACTCATTTGTCGTTTTTTGGATATATTTATTAAAAACTTATGACTGATGTTTGCACACAATACTTCTAAGAAGAACGATGAAACAAATTGTCCATAAAGAATGTATAACTACGATTTGCTATAAGAATGAATACAACAGTTTCAATTCAGCTATATAGAACACATGTTACATTTGTCGTTTTTGGATATATTTATTATAAAACTTTGATTGTAAAAACTACACTTCAATACTTTTAAAATTACGAGTTTAACAATTGTCTTACAAGAATGTAAAAATACGATTTCTTAAGAATGATTACACAGTTCAATTCAATATAGAACAAAAAAAATATTTTTTTTTTAAAAAAAATTTTAAAAAATATAGATTTAAAAAAATTAAAAAAACAAAAAATAATTTATAAAAAAATTAAAAAATAAAATTTTTAAAAAAAAAAAAAATTTTTTTTATATAAAAAAATTTAAAAAAATTTTTTTTAATTATTAAAAACTTTTTTTTAAAAAAAAAATAATAAAAATTAAAAAAATTTTTTAAAAAATTTAAAAAAAGAAATTTTAAAAATAAAAAATTAAAAAAATAAAAAAATTTTTTTTTTTTT
>JARBHB010000278.1:0-16655 GCA_029891345.1 Dryococelus australis
AAAAATTTTCCTTTTTAAAAGATACCATTTAATTAAATTAAAAAACATGTTAATTTTTTTTTTGGGATAAATTATAAAACTTTTTGGGTTTTTTAAACCCCCCCCCCCCCCCCCCCCCCCCCCCCCCCCCCCCTACATTCAATACTTCTAAAATAACGCATGTAATAATTGTCCTTTCAAGAATGTAATAACTACGATTTGCTTAAAATGATGACAAAAGTTAATTCAGTTTTATAAAACACATGTTACTCATTTGTCGTTTTGGGTTAAATTTTTTTACAAAACTTTTGAGTTGGGAACCAACTTCAAATTTCTTCTAAGAAGAACGCATGTAACTAATTGTCCTTTTCAAGAATGTAATAACTACGATTTGCTTAATAATGAGACGACAGTTCAATTCAGTTATATAGAACACATGTTACTCATTTGTCGTATTTGGGTTGAATGTAATTACAAAACTTTTGAGTGGTATGCCTACAGTTCAATACTTCTAAGATATACGCATAAAAATAATTGTCCTTACAAGAATGTCATAAATACGATATGCTTAAGAATGATGACAACAGTTTAATTCAGCTTATAAAACACATGTTACTCATTTGTCGTTTTTGGATATATTTATTATAAAACTTTTGAGTTGTATACCTACACTTCAATACTTCTGAGAAGAACGCATGTAACTAATTGTCCTTACAAATTGTAATAACTAGATTTGCCTAAGAATGAGACAACAGTTCAATTCTGTTTATATAGAACACATGTTACTCATTTGTCGTATTTGGGTTGTATTTATTAACGTAACTTTTGAGTGGTATGCCTACAGTTCAATACTTCTAAAAATATACGCATGTAAAGAATTGTACTTACAAGAATGTAATAACTACGATTTGCTTAAGTATGATGACCAACAGTTTAATTCAGTTTATATAAACACATGTTACACATTTGTCGTTTTGGATATATTTATTATAAAACTTTTGTGCTGTATACCTACACTTCATTACTTCTAAGAAGAACGCATGTAACTATTGTCCTTACAAGAATGTAATAACTACGATTTGCTTAAGAATGATGACACAGTGTCAATTCATTATATAGAACACATGTTACTCATTTGTCGTATTGGTTGTATTTATTACCAAACTTTGAGGATATCTACAGTTCAATACTTCTAAGATATACGCATGTAAATAATTGTCCTAAAAGAATTAATAACTACGATTTGCTTAAGAATGATGACAACAGTTAATTCAGCTATATAAAACACATGTTACTCATTTGTCGTTTTTGGGAATATTTTTTATAAAACTTTTAGTTGTATACCTACACTTCAATACATCTGAGAGAACGCATGTAACTAATTGTCCTTACAAGAATGTAATAATCGATTTCTTAAAATGATGACGACAGTTCAATTCATTATATAAACCATGTTACTATTTGTCGTATTTGGTTGAATTTAACAAACTTTTGAGTGTATGCCTACTTCATACTTCTAAGATACGCATGTAATAATTGCCTTACAAGATGTAATAACTACGATTTGCTTAAAATATACAACATTCAATTCATATATAGAACACTGTTACTCATTTTCGTATTTTGGGTTAATTTTTAAAAACTTTGAGTGTACTACACTTCATACTTCTAAGATGAACGCATTAAATATTTCCTTACAAGAATGAATAACACGATTTGTTAAAATGATGACAACATTTAATTCACTATATAAACACAGTTACTCATTTTCTTTTTGGATATATTAATATATAACTTTTGAAAGTATACATACACTTAATACTTCTAAGATGTACGCATTAACTAATTGCTTACAAGAATGAATAATCGATTTGCTAAGAATGAGTCAACGTAATTCAGTAATAAACACATTTACATTTGTGTTTTGGTTATTTATTAAAAACTTTGGTGTATACCTACATTCATTCTTCTAAGAACCATGTAACTAATTGTCCTTACAAGAATGAAACTACGATTGTTAAGAATGATGACAACAGTTAATTCATATATAAACACATGTTCCTCATTATGTTTTTGGTTGATTTTAAAAACTTTGAGTGTATGCCTACATCAATACTTCAAATAACGCATAAATAATTGTCCTTAAAAAAATTATAACACGATTTGCTTAAAATGATGACAACAGTTTAATTCAGTTATATAAAACATTTACTCATTTGTCGTTTTTGGGATAATTATTAAAACTTTGAGTGGAATCCTACATTCAATACTTCTAAGATACGCATGTAAATAATGTCCTTACAAGAATGTATAACTATGATTTGCTTAAGAATGATGACAACAGTTTCAATTCAGCTATATAAACACATGTTACTCATTTGTCGTATTTGGGATATATTTATATAAAACTTTTGGTGTATGCCTACACTTCAATACTTCTAAGAATACGCATAAAATAATTGTTCTTACAAGAATGTAATAACTACGATTTGCTTAAGAATGATGACAACAGTTTAATTCAGCTATAAACACATGTTCACCATTTGTCGTTTTTGGATATATTTTATTATAAAACTTTTGAGTTGTATACCTGCACTTCATTCTTCTAACAGACGCATGTAACTATTTGTCCTTACAAGAATGTAATAACTACGATTGCTTAATAATGATGACGACAGTTCAATTCAGTTATATAGAACACATGTTACTCATTTGTCGTATTTTGGTTGAATGTAATTACAAAACTTTTGAGTGTATGCCTACAGTTCAATACTTCTAAGATATACGCATAAAAATAATTGTCCTTACAAGAATGTCATAAACTACGATTGCTTAAGAATGATGACAACAGTTTAATTCAGCTATATAAAACACATGTTACTCATTTGTCGTTTTGGGGTATATTTATTATAAAACTTTGAGTTGTAAAACCTACACTTCAATACTTCTGAAGAACGCATGTAACTAATTGTCCTTACAAGATGTAATAACTATGATTTGCCTAAGAATGATGACAACAGTTTCAATTCGTTATATAGAACACATGTTACTCATTTGTCGTATTTGGGTTGTATTATAACGTAACTTTGAGTGGTATGCCTACATTCAATACTTCTAAGAATAACGCATGTAAGAATTGTACCCTTTCAAGAATGTAATAACTACGATTTTCTTAAGAATGATGACAACAGTTTAATTCAGTTATTAAAACACATGTTACTCATTTGTCGTTTTTGGATTATTTATTATAAAACTTTTGCTGTATACCTACACTTCATTACTTCTAAGAATACGCATGTAAAATAATTGTCCTTACAAGAATGTAATAACTACGATTGCTTAAGAATGATGACAATGTTCAATTCAGTATATAGAACACATTTACTCATTTGTCGTATTTTGGTTTATTTATTACAAAAATATTTTAGTTTTATCTACATTCAATACTTCTAGATAAACGCATTAAATAATTGTCCTTACAAGAATGTCATAACTACGATTTGCTTAAGAATGATGACAACAGTTCAATTCAGCTATATAGAACACATGTTACTCATTTGTCGTATTTTGGGATATATTTTATTATAAAACTTTTGAGTGTATACCTACACTTCAATACTTCTAGAAGAACGCAAGTAACTAATTTGTCCTTACAAGATTGTAATAACTATGATTTGCCTAAGAATGATGACAACAGTTCAATTCAGTTACATAGAACACATGTTACTCATTTGTCGTATTTAGGTTGAATTTATTACAAAACTTTTGAGTGTATGCCTACAGTTCAATCTTCTAAGATATACGCATGTAAATAATTGTCCTTACAAGAATTATAATAACTACGATTTGCTTAAGAATGATGACATCATTTCAATTCAGCTATATAAAACACATGTTACTCATTTGTCGTTTTTGGGATTTATTTATTATAAAACTTTTGAGTTGTTATACCTACACTTCAATACTTCTGAGAAGAACGCATGTAACTAATTTGTCCTTACAAGAATGTAATAACTATGATTTGCCTAAGAATGATGACCTCAGATCAATTCAGTTATATAGAACACATGTTACTCATTTGTCGTATTTAAGTTGTATTTATTAACAAACTTTTCATTGGTATGCCTACAGTTCAATTCTTCTAAATATACGCATTAAATAATTGACCTTACAAGAATATAATAACTACGATTAGCTTAAGAATGATGACAACAGTTTAATTCAGCTATATAACACACATGTTACTCATTTGTCGTTTTTGGATATATTTATTATAAAACTTTTGTGTTGGTATACCTACACTTCAATACTTCTGAGAAGAACGCATGTAACTAATTTGTCCTTACAAGATATGTAATAATCAATGATTTACCTAAGAATGATGACAACAGTTCACTTCATTTACATAGAACACATGTTACTAATTTGTCGTTTTGGGTTGAATTTATTACAAAACTTTTGAGTGGTATGCCTACAGTTCCATACTACTAAGATATACGCATGTAATTATTGTCTTACAAGAATATAATAACTACGATTTGCTTAAGAATGATGACATCAGTTTAATTCAGCTATATAAAACACATGTTACTCATTTGTCGTTTTTGGGATATATTTTTATAAAACTTTTGAGTTGTATACCTACACTTCAATACTTCTAGAAGTACGCATGTAACTAATTGTCCTTACAAGAATGTAATAACTACGATTGCTTAATAATGATGACGACAGTTCAATTCAGTTATATAGAACACATGTTACTCATTTGTCGATTTGGTTGAATTAATTACAAACTTTTGAGTGTATGCCTACAGTTCAATACTTCTAAGATATACGCATGTAAAAATAATTGTCCTTACAAAATGTATAACTACGATTTGCTTAAGAATGATGACAACAGTTTAATTCAGCTATATAAAACACATGTTACTCATTTGTCGTTTTGGGATATATTTATTAAAACTTTTGAGTTGTATACCTACACTTCAATACTTCTAGAAACGCATGTAACATATTTGTCCTTACAAGATGTAATAACTAGATTTGCTTAAGAATGATGACAACATTCAATTCAGTTATATAAACACATGTTACTCATTTGTCGTTTTGGGTGATATTTATTACTAAACTTTTGAGTGGTATCCTACAGTTCAATACTTCTAAGATATACGCATGTAAATAATTGTCCTTACAAGAATGTAATAACTACGATTTGCTTAAGAATGATGACAACAGTTAATTCAGCTATATAAAACACATGTTACTCATTTGTCGTTTTGGATATATTTATTATAAAACTTTTGATGTACCTACACTTCATACTTCTAAGAAACGCATGTAACTAATTGTCCTTACAAGAATGTAATAACTATCGATTTGCTTAAAATGATGACAACAGTTCAATTCAGTTATATAAACACATGTTACTCATTTGTCGTATTTGGGTTAATTTATTACAAAACTTTGATGTATCCTACATTCAATACTTCTAAATATACGCATTAAATAATTGTCCTTACAAGAATATAACTACGATTTGCTTAAAATGATGACAACAGTTTAATTCAGCTATATAAAACACATGTTACTCATTTGTCGTTTTTGGATATATTTATTATAAAACTTTTGGGTTGTATACCTACACTTCAATACTTCTAAGAAACGCATGTAACTAATTGTCCTTACAAAATGTAATAACTACGATTTGCTTAAAATGATGACACAGTTCAATTCATTATATAGAACACATGTTACTCATTTGTCGTATTTGGTTGAATTTATTACAAACTTTTGAGTGTATGCCTACAGTTCAATACTTCTAAGATATACGCATGTAAATAATTGTCCTTACAAGAATTAATAACTACGATTTGTAAGAATGATGACAACATTTAATTCAGCTATATAAAACACATGTTACTCATTTGTCGTTTTTTATTATAAAACTTTTGAGTTGTATACCTACACTTCAATACTTCTAAGAAGAACGCATGTAACTAATTGTCCTTACAAGAATTAATAACTATGATTTGCTAAAATGATGACAACAGTTCAATTCAGTTAATAGAACACATGTTACTCATTTGTCGTATTTGGGTTGATTTATTACAAAACTTTTGTGTGTATGCCTACAGTTCAATACTTCTAAGATATACGCATGAAAATAATTGTCCTTACAAGAATTATAACTACGATTTGCTTAAGAATGATGACAACAGTTTAATTCAGCTATATAAAACACATGTTACTCATTTGTCGTTTTGGGATATATTTATTATAAAACTTTTGAGTTGTATACCTACACTTCAATACTTCTAAGAAGAACGCATGTAACTAATTGTCCTTACAAGAATGTAATAACTATGATTTGCTTAAGAATGATGACAACGTTCAATTCAGTTATATAGAACACATGTTACTCATTTGTCGTTTTGGGTTGTATTTATTACAAACTTTTGAGTGGTATCCTACAGTTCAATACTTCTAAGATATACGCATGTAAATAATTGTCCTTACAAGAATGTCAATAACTACGATTTGCTTAAGAATGATGACAACAGTTTAATTCAGCTATATAAAACACATGTTACTCATTTGTCGTTTTTGGTATATATTATTAAAAACTTTTGAGTTGTATACCTACACTTCAATTACTTCAAAGAACGCATGTAAAAATTGTCCTTACAAAATGTAATAACTAACGATTTGCTTAATAAATGATGACAACAGTTCAATTCAGTTATATAGAACACATGTTACTCATTTGTCGTATTTTGGGTGAATTTATTAAAAAACTTTTGATGTATACCTACATTCAATACTTCTAAGATAACGCATGTAACTAATTGTCCTTACAAGAATGTAATAACTACGATTTGCTTAAGAATGATGACAACAGTTTAATTCAGCTATATAAAACACATGTTACTCATTTGTCGTTATTTGGGATATATTTATTATAAAACTTTTGAGTGTATACCTACACTTCAATACTTCGTCTCAGAAGTATTGAAGTGATAGGTATACAACTCAAAAGTTTTATAATAAATATATCCCAAAACGACAAATGAGTAACATGTGTTTTATATAGCTGAATTAAACTGTTGTCATCATTCTTAAGCAAATCGTAATTATGAAATTCTTGTAAGACAATTATTTTAGCGTATATCTTAGAAGTATGAACTGAGGCATACCACTCAAAAGTTTTGTAATTACATTCAACCCAAATTCGACAAATGAGTTACATATGTTCTATTTAATGATTGAACTGTCGTCATCATAATTAAGCAATTCGTAATTATTAACATCTTGTAAGTACAATTAGTTACATGTCGTTTTCTTAGAAGTAATGAAGTGTAGTATTACAACACAAAAGTATTATATAAATATATCCCAAAAACGACAAATGTGTAACAGTGTTTATATAGTGAATTAAACAGTTGACCTTTCTTAAGCAAATGAATTGATTACATTCTTGTAAAGACAATTAGTTACATGCGTAATCTTAGAAGTATTAAAGTGTAGTAACATTCAAAGTTATATATTAAATATATCCCAAAAACGACAAATGAGTAACATGTGTTCTATATAGCTGAATTGAACTGTTGTCATCATTCTTAAGCAAATCTAGTTATTGACATTCTTGTAAGGACAATTATTTTTAATGGTATATCTTAGAAGTATTGAACTGTAGGCATACCACTCAAAATTTTGTAATACATTCCATAAATACGACAAATGAGTAATGTGTTTTATATAATGAATTGAAGACGTTCATTATTAAGCAAATCGTAGTTATTACATTCTTGTAAGAACAAATATTACATGCGTTCTTCTAGAAGTAATGAATGTAGGATACCACTCAAAAGTTTTGTAATAAATTCAACCCAAATACGACAAATGAGTACATGTGTTCTATATAATGAATTGAACTGTCGTCATCATTATTAAGCAAATCGAGTTATTACATTCTTGTAAGGACAATTAGTTACATGCGTTCTTCTCAGAAGTATTGAAGTGTAGGTAAACAATCAAAAGTTTTATAAAAATATATCCAAAACGAAAATGAGTAACAGTGTTTTATATATGAATAAACTGTTGTAATTCTTAACAAATCGTAGTTATTATATTTTAACAATATTTACATGCGTATATTTAGAGTTGAACTGAGCATACACCAAAGTTTGTAATAAATTCAACCCAAATACGACAAATGAGTAACATGTTTCTATGTAAATGAATAACTTGTCATCTTTTAGCAATCGTGTTATTACATCTGTAAGACAATTAGTTACATGCGTTTTCTTAGAAGTATGAAGTGTAGGTATACACACAAAAGTTTTAAATAAATATATCCCAAAAACACAAATGTAACAGTGTTTTATATAGCTGAATTAACGTGCTCTCTTAAGCAATCGATTATACATTCTTTAAGACATTATTAATGCGTAATTTAGAAGTATAAATGTAGTACACTCAAGTTTTTATAAATTCCAAAAACGACAATGAGTAACTGTGTTAATATGATTGATGTGTCATCTTTAGCAAATAAGTTTTACATTTAAGGAATATATCTTTTTAGAAGTTTGACGTGCATACACTCAAAATTTATATAAATCCCAAACGACAAAGAGTAACTGTGTTTTATATAGATATGTGTCATCATTCTTAGCAAATCGTATTATATTGTAAGGACAATTATTTACTGCTATACTTGAAGATTGACTGTAGGAATACACTCAATTGTAAATTCACCCATACGACAAATGAGTAATTGTTCATTAACGAATTGAACTGTCGTCATCATTATTAAGCAAATCAGTTTTACATCTGTAAGGACAATTAGTACTGCGTTCTTAGAAGTATGAGGTAGTAAAATCAAAAGTTTTATAAAAATATATCCCAAACGAAAATGTAACATGTGTTATATAGTGAATTAACGTTGTCTATCTTAACAAATCAGTTATATTTTGTAAGACAATTATTACATGCGTAATCTTAGAGATTAATGTAGGAACATCAAAAGTTGTATAATAACCAAACGACAAATGATAACATGTTCTATTACTGATTAAGTTGTCATCATTCTTAGCAAATGTAGTATTAATTCTTGTAAGACATTATTCATGCGTTCTCTTAAAGTATTGAATGTAGGATACACCAAAAGTTTTAATAATTTCCCAAAAACAAATGAGTAACATGTGTTTTATATAGCTGATTAAACTGTGTCTCATTAAGCAATCGTAGTTATACATTCTTGTAGACAATATTAATGCGTTTCAGAAGATTGAATGTAGGCTACACCAAAAGTTTTTAATAAATCAACCCAAATACACAAATGAGTAACAATTAGTTACATGCGTTCTTCTCAGAAGTATTGAAGTGTAGGTAAACAATCAAAAGTTTTATAATAAAATATATCCCAAAAACGACAAATGAGTAACATGTGTTTTATATAGCTGAATTAAACTGTTGTCATCATTCTTAAGCAAATCGTAGTATTATATTCTGTAAGACAATTATTTATCATGCGTATATCTTAGAAGTATTGAACTGTAGGCATACCACCAAAAGTTTTGTAATAAATTCAACCCAAATACGACAAATGAGTAACATGTGTTTCTATGTAACTGAATTGAACTGTCGTCATCATTATTAAGCAAATCGTAGTTATTACATCTTGTAAGACAATTAGTTACATGCGTTCTCTAGAAGTAATGAAGTGTAGGTAACAACACAAAAGTTTTATAATAAATATATCCCAAAAACGACAAATGTGTAACATGTGTTTTATATAGCTGAATTAAACAGTTGACCTCATTCTTAAGCAAATCGAATTGATTACATTCTTGTAAAGACAATTAGTTACATGCGTAAATCTAGAAG
Source organism: Dryococelus australis (assembly GCA_029891345.1). NCBI lineage: Eukaryota > Metazoa > Arthropoda > Insecta > Phasmatodea > Phasmatidae > Dryococelus > Dryococelus australis. Next base: position 9,865 of record JARBHB010000278.1, read on the forward strand.
TATTAAAGTGTATGTATACATTTCATAAGTTTTATATTAAATATATCCCAAAAACGACAAATGAGTAACATGTGTTCTATATAGCTGAATTGAACTCTCGTCATCATTATTAAGCAAATCGTTGTTATTACATTCTTGAAAGGACAATTAGTTACATGCGTTCATCTCAGAAGAATTGAAGTGAAGGTAAACAACTCAAAAGTTTTATAAAAAATATATCCCAAAAACGACAAATGAGTAACATGTGTTTTATATAGCTGAATTAAACTGATGTCATCATTCTTAAGCAAATCGTAGTTATTAATTCTTGTAAGGACAATAATTACATGCGTATATCTTAGTAGTATGGAACTGTAGGCATACCACTCAAAAGTTTTGTAATAAATTCAACCCAAATACGACAAATTAGTAACATGTGTTCTATGTAAATGAAGTGAACTGTTGTCATCATTCTTAGGTAAATCATTGATATACAATCTTGTAAGGACAAATAGTTACATGCGTTCTTCTCAGAAGTATTGAAGTGTAGGTATACAACACAAAAGTTTTATAATAAATATATCCCAAAAACGACAAATGAGTAACATGTGTTTATATAGCTGAATTAAACTGATGTCATCATTCTTAAGCTAATCGTAGTTATTATATTCTTGTAAGGTCAATTATTTACATGCGTATATGTTAGAAGAATTGAACTGTAGGCATACCAATGAAAAGTTTGTTAATAAATACAACTTAAATACGACAAATGAGTAACATGTGTTCTATATAACAGAATTGATCTGAGGTCATCATTCTTAGGCAAATCATAGTTATTACAATCTTGTAAGGACAATTAGTTACATGCGTTCGTCTCAGAAGTATTGAAGTGTAGGTATACAACTCAAAAGTTTTATAATAAATATATCCCAAAAACGACAAATGAGTAACATGTGTTTTATATAGCTGAATTAAACTGTTGTCATCATTCTTAAGCAAATCGTAATTATGAAATTCTTGTAAGGACAATTATTTAATGCGTATATCTTAGAAGTATTGAACTGTAGCATACCACTCAAAAGTTTTGTAATTACATTCAACCCAAATACGACAAATGAGTATCATATGTTCTATTTAACTGAATTGAACTGTCGTCATCATTATTAAGCAATTCGTAGTTATTACATCTTGTAAGTGACAATTAGTTACATGCGTTTCTTAGAAGTAATGAAGTGTAGGTATACAACACAAAAGTTTATAAATAAATATATCCCAAAAACGACAAATGTGTAACATGTGTTTTATATAGTTGAATTAAACAGTTTACCTCATTCTTAAGCAAATGAATTGATACATTCTTGTAAGACAATTATTACATGCGTACATCTTAGAAGTATTAAAGTGTATGTATACATTTCATAAGTTTTATATTAAATATATCCCAAAACGACAAATGAGTAACATGTGTTCTATATAGCTGAATTGAACTGTTGTCATCATTCTTAAGCAAATCGTAGTTATACATTCTTGTAAGGACAATTATTTTTATGCGTATATCTTAGAAGTATTGAACTGTAGGCATACCACTCAAAAGTTTTGTAATTACATTCAACATAAATACGACAAATGAGTAACATGTGTTCTATATAACTGAATTGAACTGACGTCGTCATTATTAAGCAAATCGTAGTTATTACATTCTTGTAAAGAACAAATAGTTACATGCGTTCTTCATAGAAGTAATGAAGTGTAGGCATACCACTCAAAAGTTTTGTAATAAATTCAACCCAAATACGACAAATGAGTAACATGTGTTCTATATAACTGAATTGAACTGTCGTCATCATTATTAAGCAAATCGTAGTTATTACATTCTTGTAAGGACAATTAGTTACATGCGTTCTTCTCAGAAGTATTGAAGTGTAGGTAAACAATGCAAAAGTTTTATAAAAAATATATCCCAAAAACGACAAATGAGTAACACGTGTTTTATATAGCTGAATTAAACTGTTGTCATCATTCTTAAGCAAATCGTAGTTATTATATTCTTAAAACAATTATTTACATGCGTATATCTTAGAAGTTTGGAACTGCAGGCATACCACACAAAAGTTTTGTAATAAATTCAACCCAAATACGACAAATGAGTAACATGTGTTCTATGTAAATGAATTGAACTGTCGTCATCATTATTAAGCAAATCGTAGTTATTACATCTTGTAAGGACAATTAGTTACATGCGTTCTTCTTAGAAGTAATGAAGTGTAGGTATACAACACAAAAGTTTTATAATAAATATATCCCAAAAACGACAAATGTGTAACACGTGTTTTATATAGCTGAATTAAACAGTTGACCTCTTCCTTAAGCAAATCGAATTGATTACATTCTTGTAAAGACAATTAGTTTACATGCGTAAATCTTAGAAGTATTAAAGTGTATGTACACATTTCAGAAGTTTTATATTAAATATATCCCAAAAACGACAAATGAGTAACATGTGTTCTATATAGCTGAATTGAACTGTTGTCATCATTTTTAAGCAAATCATAGTTATTACATTCTTGTAAGGACAATTATTTACATGCGTATATCTTAGAAGTATTGAACTGTAGGCATACCACTCAAAAATTTTAGTAATAAATATATCCCAAAAACGACAAATGAGTAACATGTGTTTTATATAACTGAATTAAACTGTTGTCATCATTCTTAAGCAAATCGTAGTTATGACATTCTTGTAAGGACAATTATTTACATGCGTATACCTTAGAAGTATTGAACTGTAGGAATACCACTCAAAAGTTTGTAATAAATTCAACCCAAATACGACAAATGAGTAACATGTGTTCTATATAACTGAATTGAACTGTCGTCATCATTATTAAGCAAATCGAAGTTATTACATTCATGTAAGGACAATTAGTAACATGCGTTCTTCTCAGAAGTATTGAAGTGTAGGTAAACAACTCAAAAGTTTTATAAAAAATATATCCCAAAAACGATAAATGAGTAACATGTGTTTTATATAGCTGAATTAAACTGTTGTCATCATTCTTAAGCAAATCGTAGTTATTATATTCTTGTAAGGACAATAATTACATGCGTTATCTTAGTAGTATGGAACTGTAGGCATACCACTCAAAAGTTTTGTAATAAATTCAACCCAAATACGACAAATTAGTAACATGTGTTCTATGTAAAGAAGTGAACTGTTGTCATCATTCTTAGGTAAATCATTGATATTACAATCTTGTAAGGACAAATAGTTACATGCGTTTCTTCTCAGAATATTGAAGTGTAAAGTATACAACACAAAAGTTTTATAATAAATATATCCCAAAAACGCAAATGAGTAACATGTGTGTTATATAGCTGAATTAAACTGATGTCATCATTCTTAAGCTAATCGTAGTTATTATATTCTTGTAAGGTCAATTATTTACATGCGTATATGTTAGAAGAATTGAACTGTAGGCATACCAATGAAAAGTTTGTTAATAAATACAACCCTTTAAAAACGACAAATGAGTAACATGTGTTCTATATAACTGAATTGATCTGAGGTCATCATTCTTAGGCAAATCATAGTTATTACAATCTTGTAAGGACAAATAGTTACATGCTTCCTCTCAGAAGTATTGAAGTGTAGGTATAAAACTCAAAAGTTTTATAATAAATAAATCCCAAAAACGACAAATGAGTAACATGTGTTTTATATAGCTGAATTGAACTGATGTCATCATTCTTAAGCAAATCGTAGTTATTATATCTTGTAAGGACAATTATTTAATGCGTATATCTTAGAAGCATTGAACTGTAGGCATACCACTCAAAAGTTTTGTAATAAATTCAACCTAAATACGACAAATGAGTAACATGTGTTTTAATGTAATGAATTGAACTGTTGTCATCATTCTTAGGCAAATCATAGTTATTACAATCTTGTAAGGACAAATAGTTACTTGCGTTCTCCTCAGAAGTATTGAAGTGTAGGTATACAACTCAAAAGTTTTATAAAAAATATCCCAAAATCGACAAATGAGTAACATGTGTTTTATATACTGAATTAAACTGTTGTCATCATTCTTAAGCAAATCGTAGTTATGAAATTCTTGTAAGGACAATTATTTACATGCGTATATCTTAGAAGTATTGAACTGTAGGCATACCACTCAAAAGTTTGGTAATAAATACAACCCAAACACTACAAATGAGTAACATGTGTTCTATATAACTGAATTGAACTGTTGTCATCATTCTTAGGCAAATCATAGTAATTACATTCTTGTAAGGACAATTAGTTACATGCGTTCTTCTTAGAAGTAATGAAGTGTAGGATACAACACAAAAGTTTTATAATAAATATATCCCAAAAACGACAATTGTGTAACATGTGTTTTATATAGCTGAATTAAACTGTTGACCTCATTCTTAAGTAAATCGAATTGATTACATTCTTGTAAAGACAATTAGTTACATGCGTACATTCTTACAAGTATTAAAGTGTATGTATACATTCAAAAGTTATATATTAAAATATATCCCAAAAACGACAAATGAGTAACATGTGTTCTATATAAATAAAAAGAACACTTTCATCAATTTTTTTTTAACAAATCATAGTTATTTACATTCTTTTAAGGACAATTAGGTTTTTTATCGTTCTTCTCAGAAGATTGAAGTGAGGTAAACAACTCAAAAGTTTTTTTAAAATAAATATACCCAAAAAAAAGACAAAAGAGTAACATGTGTTTTTAAAGCTGAATTAATTTTCATCATTCCTTAAAACAAATCGTAGTTTTTAATTCTTGTAAGGAAATTAAATTTTTTTTTTTGCTATTTCCTAGAATATTGAACTGTGGGAAAACCAAAATTTTTAATAATTTAACCCCCCAAAAAACAAATATACATGTTTCCCTAATATAACTGGAACTGTCCAACATTTTAAAAAAAAACCCTTTTTAAATTTTTCAACTTGTAAGAAATAAAAACCCCCCTTCGAAAGGAATAAAGAAAAAATTGATAACAAAAGTTTTTTTTTTTTTTTTTTTTTTGTAAAAAATTTTACCCCCAAAACGAAAATTTAGTAAAATTTTTTTTCATTAAAAAGAAAATTTGAACCTTTATATTTTAACAAACTTTTAACTTCTTTTAAGGACAATTTACATCTTTTCCCCGAATATTAAGTTTTGGGAAAAATAAAAAAAAAAAAAAAAAGAAAATTGTTTTTTTTTAAAAAAAATTTTAATTTTTTTTTTTTTTAAAAAAGAATTATAAAATTTTTTTTAAGAAAATTTTTTTATTAAATTTAAATTTTTTTTTTTTTTTTTTTTTTTTTTTTATAAAAAAAAAAATTTAAAATTTTTTTTTATAATGTTTTAAAATTTATATTTTTAAAAATTAAAATTTTAATTTTTTAAGGAAATTTTTTACATTTTTTTCAAAAATGGAAGTTTGGAAAAACCAAAATTTTTAATAATTTAAAATATTAAAAAAAAATTTAAATTTTTTTTTATAATAATTAAATTTTTTTAAAATATTAAAAATTAATTTTATAATTTTAATAAATTTTTAAATGGTAAAAATCAAAAATATTTTAATTAAATCCAACTCCCAAAGGAGTTAAAAATAAACCCCAAAAGAAAATGATAAAGGGGCTATATAAAAAAAAAAATTAAAATTTTATCATTTTAAAAAAATAAATTACAATTTAAAAAAGTTTCTGGGTTCTTCCAAATAATTAATTTATATAAACCAAAAATTTTATAAAAAAAAATTCCCCAAAAAAAAAAACATTTTTTTATATTCTTTTAAAAACTTTTTTTCAAAATCATTTTTTAACATATGATTTATACTTTTGAAAAAAAGGCAATTTTTTTTTATTATTCTTAAATATTAAATTAAGCTACCAACTCAAAATTTTTGTAAAATTAAAAAAAAAAAAAAAAAAAAATACCAAAATAAAAAAAAAACATTTTTCTATATAACTTATTAAAATTTTGGGATTAAAATTAAACCCTCGTTTATTTTTTCTTAAAAACAAATATTTTCAAACTACAAAATTTTAAAAAAATATATAAAACAAAAAAATAAAAAAAAAAACAAAAAATGCATGTGTTTTAAAAAATAAAACCCTTTTTTTCATTCTTAAAAACTTTATTACATTCTTTAAAATTTAATTTTTTTTTAAAATTTTTTCGTAAAATCTTAAATATTTAAATTTTTCCCCCTTTAAAACCCACTAAATTTTTTCCCCAACAAAAAATTAAAAATTCAACCCCCAATACCCAAAAATAATAACATTTTCTATATAAAATTAACTTTTTTCTCATTCTTAAAAAAAAAATCAAAAATTAATTTTTAAAATTTTTTTTAAAAAAAAAACTCTTCTCTCAAAATATAATTAATATCAAACTCAAAATTTTTTAAAAATAAAACCCCAAAAAAAAAAAATAAAATTTTTTTATAAAAAAATGAAAATAAACTGTTGTCCCTCTTTTTTAAAACAAAAATTAAAATTTTGTTAAACAATTAAAAATTTTATGCTATATTTAAATATTTTAATTAGCATTTTCCCCAAAAAATAAAAATTTTTAATTAAAAAAAAAAAAATAAAAAAATATAACAATGTTTATTTTAATAATTAACTGTGTTTATTTAAGTTTTATTTTTTTACTCTTTAAAAAATTTTAAATTTAAAATGCTTTCTTAAATAATAATTAAAATAAAAACCAAAAAAATTTTAAAAAATATATCCCCCAAAACCCGAAAACAAAAGTGTCCTTTTATAATTAAAAATTAAAATATAT
>JARBHB010000279.1:0-16643 GCA_029891345.1 Dryococelus australis
AGGACAATTAGTTACATGCGTATTTCTTAGAAGTATTGAATTGTAGATATACAACTCAAAATTTTTATAATAAATATATTCTAAAAACGACAAATGAGTAACATGTGTTCTATTCAGCTGAATTGAACTGTTGTCATCATTCTTAAGCAAATCGTAGTTATTGCATGCATGTAAGGACAATTAGTTACATGCATATTTCTAAGAAGTATTGATGTGTAGCAATACCAGTGAAAAGTTTTGTAATAAATATATCCCAAAAACGACAAATGAGTAACATGTGTTCTATATAGTTGAATTAAACTGTTGTCATCATTCTTAAGCAAATCGTTGTTATTACATTCTTGTAAGGACAATTAGTTACGTGCGTATATCTTAGAAGTATTGATGTGTAGGCATACCAGTCAAAAGTATAGTAATAAATATATCCCAAAAACGACAAATGAATATCATGTGTTCTATATAGCTTAATTAAACTGTTGTCATCATTCTTGGCAAATCGTTGTTATTACATTCTTGTAAGGACAATTAGTCGCATGGGTACTTCTTAGAAGTATTGAATTGTAGGTATACAACTCAAAAGTTTTATAATAAATATATCCTAAAAACGACAAATGAGTAACATGTGTTCTATATAACTGAATTGAACTGTAGTAATAATTCTTAAGCAAATCGTAGTTATTGCATGCTTGTAAGGACAATTAGTTACATTCGTATTTCTTAGAAGAATTGATGTGTAGGAATACCAGTCAAAAGTTTACTAATAAATATATTCCAAAAACGACAAATGAGTAACATGTGTTCTATATAGCGGAATTAAACTGTTGTCATCATTCTTAAGCAAATCGTTGTAATTACATTCTTGTAAGGACAGTTAGTTACGTGCGTATATCTTAGAAGTATTGATGTGTAGGCATACCAGTCAAAAGTTTACTATTAAATATATCCCAAAAACGACAAATGAGTAACATGTGTTCTATATAGCGGAATTAAACTGTTGTCATCATTCTTAAGCAAATCGTTGTTAGTACATTCTTGTAAGGACAAATTAGATGCATCGGTACTTCTTAGAAGTATTGAATTGTAGGTATTCAACTCAAAAGTTTTATAATAAATATATCCTAAAAACGACAAATGAGTAACATGTGTTCTATATAACTGAATTGAACTGTTGTCATCATTCTTAAGCAAATCGTTGTTATTACATTCTTGTAAGGACAATTAGTCGCATGCTACTTCTTAGAAGTCTTGAATTGTAGGTATACCACTCAAAAGATTTATAATAAATATATCCTAAAAACGACAAATGAGTAACATGTGTTCTATATAACAGAATTGAACTGTAGTAATCATTCTTAAGCAAATCGTAGTTATTGCATGCTTGTAAGGACAATTAGTTACATTCGTATTTCTTAGAAGTATAGATGTGTAGCGATACCAGTCAAAAGTTTTGTAATAAATATATCCCAAAAACGACAAATGAGTAACATGTGTTCCTATATAGCTGAATTAAACTGTTGTCATCATTCTTAAGCAAATCGTTGTTATTACATTCTTGTAAGGACAATTCGTCGCATGGGTACTTCTTAGAAGTATTGAATTGTAGGTATACAACTCAAAAGTTTTGTAATAAATATATCCCAAAAACGACAAATGAGTAACATGTGTTCTATATAGCTGAATTGAACTGTTGTCTTCATTCTTAAGCTAAATCGTAGTTATTGCATTCTTGTAAGGACAAATAGTTACATTCGTATTTTTTAGAAGTATAGATGTGTAGGGATACAACAAAAGTTTTGTAATAAATATATCCCAAAAACGACAAATGAGTAACATGTGTTCTATATAGCGGAATTAAACTGTTGTCATCATTCTTAAGCAAATCGTAGTTATTACATTCTTGTAAGGACAATTAGTTACGTGCGTATATCTTAGAAGTATTGATGTGTAGGCATACCAGTCAAAGTTTTGTAATAAATATATCCCAAAAACGACAAATGAGTAACATGTGTTCTATATAGCGGAATTAAACTGTTGTCATCATTCTTAAGCAAATCGTTGTTATTACATTCTTGTAAGGACAATTAGTGCATCGGTACTTCTTAGAAGTATTGAATTGTAGGTATTCAACTCAAAAGTTTTATAATAAAAATATCCTAAAAACGACAAATGAGTAACATGTGTTCTATGTAGCTGAATTGAACTGTTGTCATCATTTTTAGCAAATCGAAGTTATTGCATTCTTGTAAGGACAATTAGTTACATGCGTATTTCTTAGAAGTATTGAATTGTAGGTATACACTCAAAAGTTTAATAATAAATATATCCTAAAAACGACAAATGAGTAACATGTGTTCTATTCAGCTGAATTGAACTGTTGTCATCATTCTTAAGCAAATCGTATTATTGCATGCTTGTAAGGAGAATTATGTTACATGGTATTCTTAAGAAGTATTGATGTGTAGGAATACCAGTGAAAAGTTTTGTAATAAATATATCCCAAAAACGACAAATGAGTGACATGGGTTCTATATAGCTGAATTAAACTGTTGTCATCATTTTTAAGCAAATCGTTGTTATTACATTCTTGTAAGGACAATTAGTTGCATCGGTATTCTTAGAAGTATTGAATTGTAGGTATACAACTCAAAAGTTCTATAATAAATATATCCTTAAAATGACAAATGAGTAACATGTGTTCTATATAACTGAATTGAACTGTTGTAATCATTCTTAAGAAAATCGTAGTTATTGCATTCTTGTAAGGACAATTAGTTACATTCGTATTTCTTAGAAGTATAGATGTGTAGGGATACCTGTCAAAAGTTTTGTAATAAATATATCCCAAAAACGACAAATGAGTAACTTGTGTTCTATATAGCGGAATTAAACTGTTGTCATCATTCTTAAGCAAATCGTTGTTAGTACATTCTTGTAAGGACAATTAGATGCATCGGTACATCTAAGAAGTATTGAATTGTAGGTATTCAACTCAAAAGATTTATAATAAATATATCCTATAAACGACAAATGAGTAACATGTGTTCTATTCAGCTGAATTGAACTGTTGTCATCATTCTTAAGCAAATCGTAGATATTGCATGCTTGTAAGGAGAATTAGTTACATGCGTATTTCTAAGAAGTATTGATGTGTAGGAATACCAGTGAAAAGTTTTGTAATAAATATATCCCAAAAACGACAAATGTGTGACATGGGTTCTATATAGCTGAATTAAACTGTTGTCATCATTCTTAAGCAAATCTTTGTTATTACATTCTTGTAAGGACAATTCATCGCATGGGTACTTCTTAGAAGTATTGAATTGTAGGTATACAACTCAAAAGTTTTATAAAAATATATCCTAAAAACGACAAATGAGTAACATGTGTTCTATATAACTGAATTGAACTGTTGTAATCATTCTTAAGAAAATCGTAGTTATTGCATGCTTGTAAGGACAATTAGTTACATTCGTATTTCTTAGAAGTATAGATGTGTAGGGATACCAGTCAAAAGTTTTGTAATAAATATATCCCAAAAACGACAAATGAGTAACATGTGTTTTATATAGCGGAATTAAACTGTTGTCATCATTCTTAAGCTAATCGTAGTTATTGCATTCTTGTAAGGACAATTAGTTACATGCGTATTTCTTAGAAGTATTGAATTGTAGGTATACAACTCAAAAGTTTTATTATAAATATATCCTAAAAACGACAAATGAGTAACATGTGTTCTATTCAGCTGAATTGAACTGTTGTCATTATTCTTAAGCAAATCGTAGTAATTGCATGCTTGTAAGGACAATTAGTTACATGCGTATTTCTAAGAAATATTGATGTGTAGGAATACCTGTGAAAAGTTTTGTAATAAATATATCCCAAAAACGAAAAATGAGTAACATGTGTTCTATATAGCTGGATTGAACTATTGTCATCATTCTTAAGCAAATCGCAGTTATTGCATTCTTGTAAGGACAATTAGTTACATGCGTATTACTTAGAAGTATTGATGTGTATGCATACGTCAAAAGTTTTGTAATTAATATATTCCAAAAACGACAAATGAGTTACATGTGTTCTATATAGCTTAATTAAACTGTTGTCATCATTCTTAAGCAAATCGTTGTTATTACATTCTTGTAAGGACAATTAGTTGCATCGGTACTTCTTAGAAGTATTGAATTGTAGGCATTCAACACAAAAGTTTTATAATAAAATTATCCTAAAAACGACAAATGAGTAACATGAGTTCTATGTAGCTGAATTGAACTGTTGTCATTATTCTTAAGCAAATCGAAGGTATTGCATTCTTGTAAGGACAATTAGTTACATGCGTATTTCTTAGAAGTATTGAATTGTAGGTATACAACTCAAAAGTTTTATAATAAATATATCCTAAAAACGACAATTGAGTAACATGTGTTCTATTCAGCTTAATTGAACTGTTGTCATCATTCTTAAGCAAATCGTAGTTATTGCATGCTTGTAAGGACAATTAGTTACATGCGTATTTCTAAGAAGTATTGATGTGTAGGAATACCAGTGAAAAGTTTTGTAATAAATATATCCCAAAAACGACAAATGAGTAACATGTGTTCTATATAGCTGAATTAAACTGATGTCATCATTCATAAGCAAATCGTTGTTATAACATTCTTGTAAGGACAATTAGTTGCATGGGTACTTCTTAGAAGTTTGAATTGTAGGTATACAACTCAAAAGTTTTATAATAAATATATCCTAAAAACGACAAATGGGTAACATGTGTTCTATGTAGCTGAATTGAATTTTGTCATCATTCTTAAGCAAATCGAAGTTATGCAATCTTGTAAGGACAATTGGTTACATGCGTATTTCTTAGAATTATTGATGTGTGGGTATACAACTCAAAAGTTTTATAATAAATATATCCTAAAAACGACAAGTGAGTAACATGTGTTCTATATAACTGAATTGAACTGTTGTCATCATTCATAAGCAAATCTTAGTTTTTGCATGCTTGTAAGGAATATTAGTTACATTCGTATTTCTTAGAAGTATTGATGTGTAGGAATACCAGTCAAAAGTTTACTAATAAATATATCCCAAAAACGACACATGAGTAACATGTGTTCTATTCAGTTGAATTGAACTGTTGTCATCATACTTAAGCAAATCGTAGTTATTGCATGCTTGTAAGGACAATTAGTTACATTCGTATTTCTTAGAAGTATAGATGTGTAGGATACCTGTCAAAAGTTATGTAATAAATATATCCCAAAAACGACAAATGAGTTACATGTGTTCTATATAGTTGAATTAAACTGTTGTCATCATTCTTATCAAATCGTGGTATTACAATCTTGTAAGGACAATTAGTTACGTGCGTATATCTTAGAAGTATTGATGTGTAGGCATACCAGTCAAAAGTTTACTTTTAAATATATCCCAAAAACGACAAATGAGTAACTTGTGTTCTATATAGCTGAATTGAACTGTTGTCATCATTCTTAAGCAAATCGAAGTTATTGCATTCTTGTAAGGACAATTAGTTACATGCGTATTTCTAAGAAGTATTGATGTGTAGGAATACCAGTGAAAAGTTTTGTAATAAATATATCCCAAAAACGACAAATGAGTTACATGTGTTCTATATAGCTTAATTAAAATGTTGTCATCATTCTTAGGGAAATCGTTGTTATTATATACTTGTAAGGACAATTAGTTGCATCGGTACTTCTTAGAAGTATTGAATTGTACTCATTCAACTCAAAAGTTTTATAATAAATATATCCTAAAAACGACAAATGAGTAACATGTGTTCTATGTAGCTGAATTGAACTGTTGTCATTATTCTTAAGCAAATCGAAGTTATTGCATTCTTGTAAGGACAATTAGTTACATGCGTATTTCTAAGAAGTATTGATGTGTAGGAATACCAGTGAAAAGTTTTGTAATAAATATATCCCAAAAACGGAAAATGAGTAACATGTGTTCTATATAGCTGAATTAAATTGTTTTCATCATTCTTAAGCAAATCGTTGTTATTACATTCTTGTAAGGACAATTAGTTGCATGGGTACTACTTAGAAGTTTGAATTGTAGGTATAAACTCAAAAGTTTTATAATAAATATATCCTAAAAACGACAAATGAGTAACATGTGTTCTATATAACTGAATTGAACTGTTGTCATCATTCTTAAGCAAATCGTTGTTATTACATTCTTGTAAGGACAATTAGTCGCATGGGTACTTCTTAGAAGTATTGAATTGTAGGTATACAACTCAAAAGTTTTATAATAATTATATCCTAAATACGACAAATGAGTATCATGTGTTCTATATAACTGAATTGAACTGTTGTAATCATTCTTAAGCAAATCGTAGTTATTGCATGCTTGTAAGGACAATTTGTTACATTCGTATTTCTTAGAAGTATTGATGTGTAGAATACCAGTCAAAAGTTTTGTAATAAATATATCCCAAAAACGACAAATGAGTAACATGTGTTCTATATAGCTGAATTAAACTGTTGTCATCATTCTTAAGCAAATCGTTGTTAATACATTCTTGTAAGGACAATTAGTTGCATGGGTACTACTTAGAAGTTTGAATTGTAGGTATACAACTCAAAAGTTTTATAATAAATATATCCTAAAAACGACAAATGAGTAACATGTGTTCTATATAACTGAATTGAACAGTTGTCATCATTCTTAAGCAATTCCTTGTTATTACATTCTTGTAAGGACAATTAGTCGCATGGGTACTTCTTAGAAGTATTGAATTGTAGGTATACAACTCAAAAGTTTTATAATAAATATATCCTAAAAACGACATATGAGTAACATGTGTTCTATATAACTGAATTGAACTGTTGTAATCATTCTTAAGCAAATCGTAGTTATTGCATGCTTGTAAGGACAATTTGTTACATTCGTATTTCTTAGAAGTATTGATGTGTAGGAATACCAGTCAAAAGTTTTGTAATAAATATATCCCAAAAACGACAAATGAGTAACATGTGTTCTATATAGCTGAATTAAACTGTTGTCATCATTCTTAAGCAAATCGTTGTTATTACATTCTTGTAAGGACAATTAGTTACATTCGTATTTCTTAGAAGTATTAATGTGTAGGAATACCAGTCAAAAGTTTACTAATAAATATATCCCAAAAACGACAAATGAGTAACATGTGTTCTATTCAGCTGAATTGAACTGTTGTCATCATACTTAAGCAAATCGTATTTATTGCATGTTTGTAAGGACAATTAAGTACATGCGTATTTCTAATGAAGTATTGATGTGTAGGAATACCAGTGTAAAGTTTTGTAATAAATATATCTCAAAAACGACAAAATGAGTGACATGTGTTCTATATAGTTGAATTAAATGTTGTCATCATTCTTAAGCAAATCGTTGTTATTACATTCTTGTAAGGACAATTAGTTGCATGGTACTTCTTAGAAGTATTGAATTGTAGGTTACACAACTCAAAAAGTTTTATAATAAATATATCCTAAAAAGACAAATGAGTAACATATGTTCTATATACTGAATTGAACTGTTGTCATCATTCTTAAGCAAATCGTAGTTATTGCATGCTTGTAAGGACAATTGTTACATCGTATTTCTTAGAAGTATTGATGTGTAGGAATACAGTCAAAAGTTTTGTAATAAATATATCCCAAAAACGACAAATGAGTAACATGTGTTCTATTCAGCTGAATTAACTGTTTCATCATTCTTAACAAATCGTTTAATATTACATTCTTGTAAGGACAATTAGTTGCATGGGTATTCTAAAAGTTTGAATTGTAGGTATACAACTCAAAAGTTTTATAATAAATATATCCTAAAAACGACAAATGAGTAACATGTGTTCTATTAGCTGAATTGAACTGTTGTCATCATTCTTAAGCAAATCGTAAGTTATACATTCTTGTAAGGACAATTAGTTACATGGTATTTCTTAGAATTATTGATGTGTGGGTATACAACTCAAAAGTTTTATAATAAATATATCCTAAAAAAACAAATGAGTAACATTTGTTCTATTAGCTGAATTGAACTGTTGTCATCATTCTTAAGCAAATCGTAGTTATTGCATGCTTGTAAGGACAATTTTTAAATGCGTATTTCTAGAAGTATTGATGTGTAGGATAAAAGTAAAAGTTTTATATAAATATATCCCAAAAACGACAAATGAGTAACATGTGTTCTATATAGCTGAATTAAACTGTTGTCATCATTCTTAAGCAAATCGTTGTTATTACATTCTTGTAAGGACAATTAGTTGCATGGGTACTTCTTAGAAGTATTGAATTGTAGGTATATAACTGAAAAGTTTTATAATAAATATATCCTAAAAACCACAAATGAGTCACATGTGTTCTTTATAACTGAATTGAACTGTTGTCATCATTCTTAAGCAAATCATAGTTATTGCATTTTTGTCAGGACAATTAGTTACATGCGTATTTCTTAGAAGTATTGATGTGTTTGCATACGTCAAAAGTTTTGTAATAAATATATCCCAAAAACGACAAATGAGTTACATGTGTTCTATATAGCTTAATTAAACTGTTGTCATCATTCTTAAGCAAATCGTAGTTATTGCATGCTTGTAAGGACAATTAGTTACATGCGTATTTCTAAGAAGTATTGATGTGTAGGAATACCAGTGAAAAGTTTTATAATAAATATATCCTAAAAACGACAAATGAGTAACATGTGTTCTATATAGCTGAATTAATCTGTTGTCATCATTCTTATGCAAATCGTTGTTATTACATTCTTGTAAGGACAATTAGTCGCATGGGTATTTCTTAGAAGTATTGAATTGTAGGTATACAACTCTAAGTTTTATAATAAATATATCCTTTAAACGACAAATGAAAAACATGTGTTCTATATAACTGAATTGAACGGTTGTCATCATTCTTAAGCAAATCGTAGTTTCTGCATGCTTGTAAGGACTATTAGTTACATTCGTATTTCTTAGAAGTATTGATGTGTAGGAATACCAGTCAAAAGTTTACTAATAAATATATCCCAAAAGCGACAAATGAGTAACATGTGTTCTATTCAGCTGAATTGAACTGTTGTCATCATTCTTAAGCAAATCGTAGTTATTGCATGCTTGTAAGGACAATTAAGTACATGCATATTTCTAAGAAGTATTGATGTGTAGGAATACCAGTACAAAGTTTTGTAATAAATATATCCCAAAAACGACAAATGAGTTACATGTGTTCTATATAGTTTAATTAAACTGTTGTCATCATTCTTAAGCAAATCGTTGTTATTAAATTCATGTAAGGACAATTAGTTTCAAAGGTACTTCTTAGAATATTGAATTGTAGGTATAAACTCAAAATTTTATAATAAAATAATCCTAAAAACCACAAATGAGAAAATGTGTTTCTTTAAAAACTGAATTGAACTGTGTCATCATTCTTAAGCAAATCTAGTTATTTCATTTTTGTAGGACAATTAGTTACATCGTATTTCTTAAAGTAAATTTTGTGGGCAATACTCAAAAGTTTTTAATAAAAAATATCCCCAAAAAAGACAAAATGATTACATGTTTTTTCTATTACAATTAACGTTGTCACATCTTTAACAAATCGTATTATTGCATGCTTGTAAGGACAATTAAAAACTGCGTATTTCTAAAAGTATTGATGGTAGGAATACCAGTGAAAAATTTTAAATAAAATATCCTAAAAACGCAAAAGGGTAAAATGTTTTTATTAGCTAATTAACTTTGTCATCATTCTTTGCAAATCGGTTATTTTATTCTTGAAGGACAATTGTCCATGGGTATTTCTTAGAAGTATGAAAAGGTATCAACTCAAGTTTTTAATAAATATACCCCCAACACAAAAGAAAAACATGTGTTCTTATAACGAATTAACGGTTGTCTCATTCTTAAGCAAATCGTGTTTCACTTGAAGGACAATTAGTTACTCGTATATCTTAGAAGATTGATGGTAAATACCATCAAAAGTTTACTAAAAAAAATATCCCAAAACGACAAATGATAACTTGTTCATTACTAATTGAATGTTGTCATCATTCTTAAGCAAATCGTAGTATTGTTTTGAAAGGGAAAATTAAATACATGCAATTTCTAAAAGTTTTGTTGTGGAAAATAAGTAAAAGTTTTTTGTAATAAAAATATCCCCCAAAAAACAAATGAGTTACGTGTTCTAAAGTTTTAATTTAAAATTTTGTCACATTCTTAAGCAAACGTTTTTATTAAAATTCTGTAAGGGCAATTATTAAACGGGACTTCTTAAATAAAATGTAAATCAAATAAATTTTAAAAAATAACCTAAAAACACAAATAAAATAACATTTTCTATGGGAGCAAATAAAGTTTCATATTCTTAGCAAAACGGTTTTTCATTCTTGTAAGGACAATTGTTTCCATGGGTATTTCAAAAAATTTGAAATTTTAAGGGGTTTTAAACCCCAAAAATTTTTTTAAAAAAATCCCAAAAAAAGACAAATGAGTAAAAATGTGTTTTATTTAGCTGAATTTAAAATGTTTTCATCATTTTTACCCAAAACGAAAAAATTCCAAACCTTTTAAGGGCAATTTTCGCGGGGATTTTTTTAAATTTTTGAATTAAAATAACCCAAATCAAAAGTTTTTTTAAAAAAAAAAATCCAAAAAGGGAAAAAGATAACCGTTTTCTTATAACTGAATTGAACTGTTGTTTATCATTCTTAAAACAAATCGGTTTTTGTTTTTTGGGCATGCTTTGGGAAGGGAACCCAAAATTTTTTTTTTCCAAAACCGTTAAAATTTTAAAGAAAAAGTTAAAGAAAATTTTTTTTTTTTGGGGGGGGTTTTGGAAAACCAATCAAAAGTTTCTAAAAAAAAATATCCAAAAAAAACAAATGATAACAGTGTTTTTATATAGCGGGAAATTAAACTGTTTTTTTAAAATTCTTAAGCAAATCGTTGTATTACTTCTTTTAAGGCAGTTAGTTACGTGCGTATATCTTTGAAAAAATGATGTGTAGGCAAACCATCAAAAGTTTTCTATTAAAAAAATTTTTCCAAAAACACAAATGAGTAACATTGGTTCTAATAGCTGAATTGAACTTGTCATCATTCTTTTAAGCTAATCGTAGTTATTGCTTCTTTTAAGGACAAATATTTCATTCGTATTTCTTAGAAGTATAGTTTAGGGATACCATCAAAAGTTTTGTAAAAATTATCCCAAAAACGACAAATAGTAACATGTTTTTAATAGCGAATTAAAACTGTTGTCTCATTCTTAAACAAATCGGTTTTTTTTACATTCTTGAAGGAAATTTGTTTACGTGCTATATCTTAAATATTGATGGTAGGCATACCAGTAAAAGTTTTGTAATAAAATAAGCCCAAAAAAGACAAAGAGTAACAATTTTCTAATAACAGAATTGAACTGTTGTCACATTCTTAAACAAATCGTTTTTTTTTATTGCAGCTAGTAAGGACAATTGTTACTTTGCGTATTTCTTAGAAGTATTTATTGTAAGCAACGCAAAAAATTTGTAATAAAAAAATTTCCCAAAAAAGACAAATAAGTAAAAAGTGTTCTAAAAAGCGAAAAAAATTGTTGCAACATTCTTAACAACTTGTTAACAATCATTAAAAAACAAAACGTCGCATTGAACTTTTTAGAAGTATTGAATTGAGGATACAACTCAAAAGTTTTTATAAAAAAAATCCTACAACGACAAATGATAACAGTGTTCTAAAACTGAAAATTTAAAGTTTGTCACATTTTTTAAAAAAATCGTTTGTTTTTTACCTTCTTGTAAGAAAAATTTGTCGCATGGTACTTCTTAGAAGTAATTTAATTTGAGAAACAACTCAAAAAATTTATAAAAAAAATAATCCAAAAAAAGACAAAAGAGTAACATGTGTTTTTAAAAAACAGAATTTAACTGTGTAACATTTTAAGCAAACGTGTTTTTGATGCTGTAAGGACAATTTGTTACATTTTATTCTTTGAAATAGATGGTAGGGGTACCAGACAAAAGTTTTTGTAATTTAAAAAATCCCAAAAACGACAAATGATAACAGTGTTTTATTAGCGGAATTTAAAACTGTTGTCATCATTCTTAAACAAAAACGAAGTTATTGCATTCTTTTAAGGGCAATTAGTTACATCTTTTTTCTAAGAATATGATGTGTACTATACGCAAAAATTTGTAATAAATTATCCCAAAAACGACAAAGATAACATGGGCATTTAGCTGAAGAACTGTTTTTCATTATTCTTTAAACAAATCGAAATTATTGCATGCTTTTTAAGGACAATAGTTTTCATCGTATTTTTAGAAGTATAGAGTGTAGGAAAAACCTTCAAAATTTTGTAAAAAAAAAACCCAAAAACGACAAATGAGTAAAATGTTTCTAAAGCGAATTAAAACTGTTGTCCAAACATTTTTTAAGCAAAACTTTTTTTATACATTTTTGTAAGGACAATTAGATGCATCGGTACTTTTTAGAAAAATTTGAATTAGGGATTTTAACTCAAAAGTTTTATAATAAATATATCCAAAAAACGACAAAGATAACATGATTCTATAAACTGAATTTAACTGTTTTGCACATTCTAAGCAAATCGAGGTTTTTGCAAAGCTTTTAAGGACAATTTGTTTTCAGCTATTTCTTAGACAATTTATGTGTAAGCATACTCAAAAATTTTTTAATAAATATATCCCAAAAACGACAAATGAGTAACAGTTTTCAAAAAGCCGAAAAACTGTTGCATCATTCGAAGCAAATCGTTGTTAATTTCATTCTTGTAAGGACAATTTGCGCAAAAGGGGAATTTTAGAAGTATTGAATTGAGGGATACAACTCAAAAAATTTTTATAATAAAATATCCTTAAAAAACAAATAGAACATGGTTTTTAAAAAACTGAATTGAACGATGTAATCATTCTTAAGAAAAACGTAGTTTTTGCATTTTTGTAAAGGCAATTGTTTACATTCGTATTTCTAAAAAATAAGATGTGTAGGGGTACCCTCCCAAAAATTTTGTAATAAATATACCCAAAAACGCAAATGATAACAAGTGTTCTATATAGCGGGAAATTTAAAAATTTTTTTCACAATCTTAAAGCAAATCGTGTTATAAAACTTTGTAAGGACAATTTTTGCATCGGTACTTTCTTTGAAGATTGAATTGAGGTATTCAACTCAAAAGTTTTTTTAAAAAATATATCCAAAAACGACAAAAGAGTACATGTGTTCTTTACGAATTTAACTGTTTCATCATTTTTAGCAAATCGAAATTTTTTGAATTTTTGGGAAGGACATTAGTTTACACGATTTCAAAGAAATTTAATTGAGGTATACACTCAAAAAAATTTAAAAAAATAATATTAAAAACGACTAAAAGAGTAAAAAAGGTTTATTTGCTGAATTGAACTGGCATCATTTTTAACAAATGTAGAATTGCATCTTGTAAGGGAAAATTTGTTTTTGCGTATTTCAAGAAATAGAGGAGGGAAAACCATGAAAATTTTTGAAAAAAAAACCCAAAAACACAAAAGAGAACATTTTCTATAAAGCTGAATTAAACTGTTTTTCTTCATCTTAAGCAATCGGTTTTTACTTTTTGTAAGGAAAATTTGTTACGTTTTGTAATCCGAGAAATATTTAAATGAGGGAACCAACAAAATAACTAATAAAAAATCCCAAAAACGACAAACGAAACTCAGGTTTTAATAAGCTTTAATAAACTGTTTCATCATTCTAAAAACAAATATTGTTATTAATCTTTTTGGACAATTATCGCCTAGGGATTCTTAGAATCCCCGAATTGTAGGAAAACCCCAAAAGTTTTATAATAAAATATCCAAAACCGACAAATAGTAACAGTGTTTTTATAACTGAAATTTAACTGTAGTAATCTTTTTTTAAGCAAATCGAGTTATTGCATGCTTGTAAGGACAATTAGTTACATTCGAATTCTTAGAAGTATTGATGTTAGGAATCCCCACAAAAGTTTTGTATTAAATATACCCCAAAAAAACGAAAAATTTGAGTTCCCATGTGTTATTTATAGCTGAATTAAACTTTTTGTCACATTTTTAAAGAAAATCGGTTATTACACTTGAAGAAAATTTAGTTACGTGCGTATATCTTAGAATATTAAAGTGTAGGAAAACCAGAAAATTTCAAAATAACTAAAAAAACCCAAAAGCGACAAAGAATATCAGGTTCATATAGCTTAATTAAACTGTTTGTCATCATTCTTAACAAATCGTTGTAAATTTCTTTCTTGTAAGGACAATTAGTCGCATGCGTACTTTTTAAAGTCTTGAATTGTAGTATACCACCAAAATTTTATAAAATATCCAAAAAAAGACAAAGGTAACATTTTTCTATAAACAGAATTGAACTGTAGTAACATTTTTACAAATCGTAGTTATTGCAGCTTTTAAGGACAATAATTACATTCGAAAAACTTTGAAGTATTTATGTTAGGGAAAACCATTTAAAATTTTGTAATAAAATACCCAAAAAAACAAATGATTACATGTTTCTTTTTGCGAAAAAAACCTTTTTCATCATTCTTAAGCAAATCGTTGTATTAAAATTTTTGTAATGACAATTTGTTTTGTGCGTAAACTTTTGAATATGTGGGTTTGCATCCAGCAAAAGTTTCAATAAATAATCCCAAAAACGACAAAAGAGAACGGGGTTCATAAAAGCTGAACTGAAAGTTGTCAACATTCAAGAAAATCGCGTTTTTTGCATTTTTGAAAGGGCAAATTTAAAAACTATTTCTTAGAATATTTATGTGTATCATACCAAAAGTTTTTGTAATTTAAAATATTCCAAAAACGACAAATAGTTTCATGTTTTCAATAGCTTAAATAAACTTTGTCACATTTTTAAGCAAATCGTTTTTTTATTAAATTCTTGTAAGGAAATTAGTGCATCGGACTTTTTAAAGATTGAATTTAAGGTAACAACTCAAAAATTTTATAAAAATTTCCAAAAACCCACAAATGATAACATGTTTCTATATAACGAATTGAACTGTTTGTAATCATTCTTAAGAAAAACGTAGTTATTGCATGCTTGTAAGGAAAATTAGACATCATTTTCTTTTGAAGTAAATGTGTGGGGTACTAGCAAAAGGTAAAAAGTATACCCAAAAAAGACAATTGAGTAACATGTTTTATTGCGGAATTAAAATGTTGCATATTCTTAAGCAAATCGTTGTTATACATTCTTTTAAGGACAATTAATGCACGGTACTTTTTAAAAAGTATTTAAAAGTAGTATTCAAATCAAAAGTTTATAATAAATAAACCCCAAAAAAGACAAATAACATGTGTTCTATATAGCTTAAATAAACGTGCCATCATTCTTAACAAATCGTTTTATTTTCTTTTTTTTGTAAGGACAATTAGTTCATCGACTTCTTTTAAGTATGAATTTAGGGACAAATAAAAAATTTTTATAAAAATTATCCAAAAACGCAAAAGAGTAATATGTGTTCTATGTAGCGAAAAAGAACAGTTTGTATAATTTTAACAAAACGAATTATTTTTATGCTTGTAAGGACAAAAATTTTTTCATGCTATTTCTTAGAATAATGGTATGCAAACGCAAAATTTTGAAAAAAAAATCCCAAAAACGACAAATGAGTAACTTGTCAATAGCTGAATTAAACGGTCAAAATTTTTTGCAAAACGTGATTACATTTTTGTAAGGACAAATTTTCGCATGGGAACTTCTTAGAAGTAAAGAATTTGGGAGGAAACCCAAATCAAAATTTTTTTAATAAATATACCTAAAAACGCAAAGAGTAACATGTTTTTATAAAACTGAATTGAATGTTTTAATCAAACTTAAGAAAACAGTTATTGCATGCTTGTAAGGGAAAATTTGTTACATTCGTATTTCTTTAAAATATAGATGTGTAGGATACCATCAAAAGTTTTGTAATAAAATATCCCAAAAACGACAAATGAGAAAAAATGTGTTCTAATAGCTAATTAAACTTTTCATCATTTTTAAGCAAAAACGTTGTTATTTCAAATGTTGTAAGGACAATTTGTCGCTTGGACTTCTTAAATAGTGAATTGTAGGAAAAAACAAATCAAAAATTCATAATAAATAATCCTTAAAAACAAATGAGTAACATGTTTTCTATAAACTGAAATTGAAATTTTGTAACATTCTTTAAAAAAAATCGTAGTTTTTTTCATTCTTGTAAGGACAAATTTGTTACATTCGTATTCTTAAAGATAGATGGTAGGGTACCTCAAAAGTTTTTTAAAAATATTCCCCCAAAAAAGACAAATGATAACATGGTTCATATAGCGGGAAATTTAAAATGTTGCACATTTTTAGCAAATCGTTTTTATTACATTCTTTTAAGGACAATTAGTGCATCGGACTTCTTTGAAGTATTTAATTGTAGGTAACAACTCAAAAGTTTTATAATAAATATAAAACCCAAAAAGAGAAATGAGTAACAGTGTTTTATATATAACAAATTGAACTGTTTTTTCATCATTCTTTAAACAAATCGAGTTATTGCATGCTTTTTAAGGGCAATTTGTTACAGCGTAAATTTTTAAAGATTGATGTGTATGCATACTCAATATTTGTAATAAAAAACCCA
>JARBHB010000028.1:0-75853 GCA_029891345.1 Dryococelus australis
AATTTTTGAGGAGCTTCAAAGAGTTTTCTGTAAAAAAAATTAAATGTGATAGTTAAGAGGGTTGTCAAAAAAGCTGTGTTTATGCTATAAAAGACGTTTAATTTATGTAGAATATATTTATATCGGGTCGCTTGGTTGTTTTACATTGAAGAATGTTGTTTGCAACGAAAATTTAATGCGTAAAACGTCATTTACGTGGTATATTTATAGCGCGGCGCAGAGATTTATACAGGTAAACAACACAGGTATGGAGCAATGTCGGGACATTATGTAATTCTGGTGAATACTCAAGGCTTACCTGGTTTATATTGACAAGAGGACAAAATGTATTACTTTTAGAATAAATATAGATATCGTAGATACAGGGCCTCATTCATAGACGGTGTTTTTCTTTGGAGGAGACGTATGCCGCCATGTTATTTTATCTACACTGCGCGTGCTCAAATTACCGCTATGTTATTTTCAATACACTGCGCCTGCACGTATATCGCCATTTGGTCGACGTCAGATGGATTGTGGGGGAATTGCGAACGTTACTTTGCACCGTTCCTGTCTGAGGCTTCCGATTAACGAGTGATTAAACACGTATTTTATTGTATTTCATGTTGCTTGAAATTTTAAATTTAATAATTGTGTGAAATGACGAGTGTTTCTATGCTATTATAGCAAGGGAAAAGGTAAATTATAATATATGTGCGATGATTAGAGTGTGTGTGTAGTGTGCTCAAGTGGGGCGAAGTTGTGAGAGTGGTTATTCGAATACGCCGTTTGAATGGCGAATGATTTGGTGAGTATTGACTAAATTAATATAGCCTATTTGCACTGAGAAATAATGTGTGTGTTTTGCAATTTAACATAACTTTTTATTATTTGTAATATTGTCTCATGAAAACATGGGTAGTTACGAAAAATTGAACTGAACATTACCTAAATTGACAATATTACCAATACAAGCTACAAATAAGATTGTGGGAGTGCTATGAAGATCAGAGAAATTGAGGGAGAAAAGTTTATAATGAAAATGTACCTATTTTGTTTTTTTTTTTTTTTTTTGACCCTACAATTTCGCTGATCATCATAGCCATTCCCACTATTGTTTTTGGGGTTTATATTGATGAAATGTTGATGCCCCTAGTAAATTCGTATTCTGTGTAATTAGTAGAGTGGAATTATACCACTTTCCGAAATTTTTTTCAGAAAAGCCCATATTCTTAAGAATTACCCTTGTTTGCTGAATTGTAACCCACTAGCTGGTTACAGGCCGTGCTGTGCAGTGAGTTTTGGCGGTAAAATTACTGATGCTGTTACATCTCGTGTTATGCACAATCGGGCTGACCACATTCCCATACATATACTCACGATCAGTTAAACACTTAAGATAATGATATGTTGAAAACACTGTAAAAATACTTGCAACACTTTTGGTGGGTATTTTGAAAGCCTGTGTCCCAGCATGCCTTGCGGTTACCAGAATAATATACATGCTGATCTGTCCTCAATTGCATTTATTCGGTTAAGTACTCTACCACTTCAAATGGCAGCAACCTACATGCTGGTGATGGTCTTTACCGGCCATCAGCAGTTACGCTCTAAAACAACTTACACCATGCTAAAGACTTACGGAAAACTATGGTTGCCCGAGCAATGCAAACTGCGGGGAAATGAGGGTTGTGTACCGGGCGGCGAAAATAAAATGGTTCCAGAGAATTAAAAGTCTACTGCATGTTAAAAATATAAGTCCAAGGTGTATGCCGCCCTGTGCGCAGGAAAATGCGGAGTGCGACCACACGCAACCAGCCCTCTTCGATACTACACACTTAATGAACTCCCAAACTGACGCTGGAGCGGGCGAGAGCAGGCTTGTTTACACGGAGGAACTACTTTCTCATTATTGCGCCTACTCGTTATGCTTACCTGTTTAATTCTAAGAGTTATACTGTACACAAATTACACATGAACCATTGATAATACTCTAGCAAAACATTGGTAAAAATTAAATGGACACAACATCAATGAAAAATGTAAAGAAACCACTTTGCAAGAAACATACAAAATGCATTGGACACGAAAAAGGAGACAGGAAATTGACATCTTTATAACACACGTAATGCCTGATCACGTGATGCGAGCCACGAAACTTTCACTTATGCATTGCATGCTCTATTTGCATTTGTACTCCTCCACGGAGTGGAGTCTTGTCCAGTGGCCGGGCAAACGCCGGTTGTTCTGCACTGAAGTGCCCTGAATCACACTTGAACTTTACACACACACTACGACCTCCCCGTTCCCTGCTGCACGTGCGTAAGTGTGTGAACTCCAGCTCCTGCGGCGTTGAGTGCTCGGCCAGACAAACATCTTACAGAGAAGGACGTGGCACACGTCAAAGCCCCCACCCCCTTTCTAATTCAAGACTGTTTGTAGTCTGGATGCTGCTACGAACAACAGCTGCAGGCCCGTGGTGACCTGCGTGGTCGCAAGGGACATCTCTCTCCTTGTTGCACTATGGTCTGCTGCGTCATCTGCTGCCGAGTGGTTGCCTACACTGGAGACATTGCTATGGTGTGCTGCGGTGGATGTGTCTGCTTGCACAACCGGCATAGGCTAAACGAGTGCTCCACCCCACTGTCTTCGCTGTCATAGTCGTCACTTGCGCTCCTCTCATTGCTTCTCTGCCTGCTGCTATGCTGTTGTTGCTGTTTCTAGGCGCGACCCAGCTGACAACCCTTGCGGGATTACGGGCACATGCCTCCCCCTCCTTATACTCTCTCTCCTGCCTTGCCTTACGTTCACAAACACTCCTACTAGCCTTGTCTGCGGTGAACTGATCTGGCAACTGCCCTGACACCTTTGACTCTCTGTCCAGGTGCTCCATTTTCACACCTGATGCAGGCAGCTTTTCATACACCTCCCTTCCTGCTCCTGGCGACGCGATGTCAGGTATCGTGACAACAGTGATACTGCTGTTCCTCTTGCTGTGGGAGCTGCAATTGACACCGATATTGTGTGGGTGCACTCGTAGGCGTCTCACCATTGACGTCGTGAGCATGAGTCGTCAAGTGATACCTGCTAAGAACCGTTGCGCTAGGTGAGACATGTTCACCTCTTCCACTGCTATTTAGTCGTCTCAAAGTACTGATGCACCACGTTCATCATTACTTTCCCTAACGAGCTCGTCGGTGACGTCGCCGTCGAGGGTCACATGGGGTGAAACTCCTTCCTCGTCCTAAACGTGCGGATCTGCTGCTGATCCTTCCTCCTGAGGTAACGTATTGCCTCCCGTCTCACTCGGTGCTGATGCGGTTCGACACAGCCAACACCATCATCGGCCTGAGAGACACTGGGATCAACCTCATGTTGACAGCAACCAGGGTGAGACAGATGACATCCCGATGCACTCTCACCTTTATTCTGCTTCTTCGTTGCTGACTTGTCATTGAATGAAATTGAATGATGGATGCACTGCGTCTTGAGTGGTGTGACGATCCCTGTGCACGGCGTTGTGGCATTCGGCGGGTTGAGTGACATGGGGCTCGGGCGGCTGAGGAATTATGGGTAGTGGAGGGAGGATGGCGTGCTCCCTACCCCTCGCACCGTACTGAACCTGAGAGGCTGACGTGAGACCACGAGAGCAAATTTAAGCTAAAAACAAGCAAAAGTAAGTTAAAAAAAAACCATTTATTCAAAGAAAGCATACAAAAAGTACACACAACAATGAACATCTATTTTATGCAAGATCTTCCTATTTTGAAATATTAATTAATCTCAATTTTATACAAAGTATTCAAATTTACATAAAAAACAATCAATGTTAAGCTAAAAAGCATACAAATTTAAGATAAAAAACAAACAATGAAAGTCTATTAAAGATCAAGTAACAAACTTGCAAATTTTTACAATTAATTAATCTTAATTGTACACAAAGTACTTAAATTCAAAAAAATCCAGAAAATTTAAGCTTAAAATATAATAATTTAACAAAAAATAATTTTTTATTTTATAAAACTATTCAACTATACCTTCAAAAATTTGTAAAAGTTGTTTAGAAATTTTGTTGAACTATAGATACATTTAGATTTAAAATTGTTTAGTTCACCCATTTAATTTATTTATAAAATTTACACATCTTCGGTATCCTTTCTTTCAGAAATCATAATGTTAGAAACCTTTCACTAATTAGAACAACATTACAAATTGTACCACCCTGAGCAGCTTAATTACAATTAACACAAATTTTTATAATTGTTTTATCTTTAACTACAGCTGTTTTTTATATAAACCAACAATATTGTATAATGGTCTCCGCCCAAAGTGAATAGTAATTAATATCACCATCTATGTTTACAGTAGGTTTATAATTAAGTTCAATATTAATTATAGTATCTACTTAAGATTTTGAATATCTAAAATCATAAAGCAATAAACTGTTTAATACAAACACCATTATTAATATCTAGATTACAATTTTCTTTGGAAAAATTTAATTTTTACCATTTTTAACGTACTATTTCTTACACCACAATGATCAAACATTGAAGCATGTTTATGCGGTTCAGAACGTTTCTTATATTAAGTTGAAAAATAAATTACAAAATTTGGGCATATCAATTCTAAATTATAAAACTGGTCGTTTATACCAAAATGAATTACTGTTGAACAAGCAGGAACTTCATTTTCTAAAAAAAAAATGCTAATAATTAAAACTAATAGGTATTTTCGGATGTTTGTATATTTTTCTTTAATTGTAATGTCTGTGTTAGATGCATATTCAACAATAGGCCACCAAATTTCTAATTTTTGAATAACAATTTTGCTTGGATCAGGACAATGTTTCTGAACTTTACCTTCTGCATCTAAAGTTTCATAAAGATATACAGTAAAACTCTGTTAAGACGTTTTTGAAGTAACTAAAAAAATAATATTTATCGCCAGGAAAACTTCAAAAGGGTCAAATTACACACATGCATATAGACAAGGTGCAAAATTATTCAACTTTTTAAGCAAGAGAACTTCTTAAGTGGGAACTTCTTTAACAGGGTTTCACTGTAAACAATATTGTTGTCAGATGAATTAAACAAAAAAGTAATTTTATAACCAACTTTGCAGTAAATTTCATTGTTATCACGAATAAATCCAAACAAATATCTCAGTGGATACATTAGTTCATTCGTTTTGTCACTGGAAAAAGTTATTACTTCATTTGTTACATTACTAGAAACAAATTTATCTCGATATAGATTATCAAACCAGTAAATTCTAAATAATTCTTTTCACTTGATGATCTCAACAAAGCATTCATCATGTTGTATTATCAACAGATTTAATAATATTACATGTTTTGATTTTTCTACTCTAGAAAACTGAAAAGGAAAAAAGTTGAACATACATCAACATTATCTAATTTATCATATTTTGCCTCATCTCCAACTTTATCTCTGTTTAGTAAACAAAATTGTTCATTAACATGAGCATAATTTGGAAAAGAAGAACCATCGCCTATTGGTATATCAAAATCAATAGTTTTATTCTATTTATTTTAATTACTTATAGTTGGATCAGTTGGGGGAAAAGATTGCCTCTCAATACTCCCAAGACTTAATAACTCATTTACATGTAAAACAATAAATATATAAAAAATCAATTTAATGTATAAGTAAAAAATTAATGCATAAGTAAAAAATTAATATGTAAGTAAAAAATTAACGTGTAATTAAAAAATTTATATATATATATATGTGTGTGAAAAAAATTGATATATATATATGTGTGTGTGTGTGTGTAAAAAAATGATATATATGTAAAACATTAATATATAAGTAAAAAACAAACATATAAGTTAAAAAATAAACATATAAGTTAAAAAATTAATATATAAGTAAAATAATTATATATAAACGAAAGATTCATCAAACAGGGTTTCTCGAGTTAAATTACTCATTGAGAAAATTAAAACTTTTGAAATAATCATGAAGCAGAATATGCAAAAATAAGAAAAAATAACTGTTAATTGATGAATTTCGAAATATTGGTAAAAAGTTAGAACATGTAAGTGAAGAAAATAAAAATTTAAATGCAACACTAGTTTCTGTAGCAGCAATAAATTTAGATTACCAACAACACCAGAATAAACATATACAACGGGTGATTCTAATATAAATCTAGGAAAAGAAATTTCTGAAAAAATTAATGTTATTGATGCACAATATGGTTTACGAGGAGATGAAAAAAAAAAAAATTACACTGGTGATGCAAAAGAAATGATAATTGATAAAATTTTTGTTAATGATAAAGAATATAAATTAACAGAAGGGCTTTCTAATTTGTTAACAAAAGAAAAACAAGTAGATCTTAAAGGGAAATTCACTGATAATGACTATGAAAACTACGCATATATTGTTTTATTAACAAATTCTGCATTTCAAGAATTTAATCCTAATAAGAAAATTACCTCTAATAAAAGTTGGAAGTTGATAAATATAATGAAAAATATTTATGATAATGATACAAAACCACAATCAAGATCAGTGCCAAACACACCTAAAATAATGATTTTTCCAAGAACTCCTAAATCAGGAGAAGGTATAAAATAAAGTTCAATAGTTTACCATAAGAATACACTTTGATGCAAGATATTGGAGAACTAATTGATAGATTATTAGTTATTAACGGTGAAGAAAATGTCGGTAATGCAATTGTTACAAAGAAAAAGTAAGTATAATAAATATGTTAAACAATAAATTTTCTGAATTTATAAATAATCGAAAAGGAATACCATATCTAATAAGAATTTTAAATGTAATTCCACATTCTTTTTGTAACTCTGAACATCATGGTAAAGGTATAATAAACGGCATTAAATAATTTTAATTTGCCTGAAATGTAGTTGACTAACTATAATAATTTTGGATACTTTACAAAATTGAACAAAAAATTATAAAAAGGAGATTTTGGTATAAATAAATGAGATTAATCATGTAAATATCATGATATTGCTTATAGAGATCATAAAAATTTAGAATCTAGACATGAGGATGACAAATTTTTACAAAAAGAAGCAAAAGAAATTGTATTATATAAAAATACACCAATTAGTAAGACAAATGGTTTCTGCAGCTGTTGCTTTAAATATGTTTACAAAAAAAATTAGGCCGAGGTATTAAAATGTATTTAATTTTTTTTCTGTTTGCATGAAGATAACAAATACAACTTTTGATAAACTCATTGATCAATTAAGAGATTTGGGTATAGATAATTTTTTAAGAAAACATAAACTCGAGAGAAGAAATAATAAATGAAAATGAAAAGGTTTCAAATTATCTCTGTCACTTCTAATAATTTTACAAAATTTTAATTGAAAAATATGGAAATGGTTTACAGTGTGGTTTTTTTTTTTACCATTTTTAGTTCCAATTTTTGCTGCAATTGGAGCTTTAGCTGGGGAAGCTAGTGCAATTTATAATTCTTTTGAACAAACAAAATATATAACAAAGGATTAGAAGAACAACAGAAATATAAATTAGCAATGGAAAATAAGTCAGGAAGTGGTTTAGTTGCAAAAAAAAAGGGAAAAACTAAAAAATATTTGAATATATTACCATTATCAAATTTGATAGTAAAAAGTATACAAAAATACTATATATTAAAATTTTCAGAAATATTTATATGAATGATAAATTACCAAAAATGATGCACAAAAATGAATGTGCTGTGGTTAATTTTGATATTTCATCACATGCAGGTACTTATTTGGTTTGTTATTTTAATAAAATAAAGAAGTTCATTATTTTGATTCATTTGGAGGTGATATTCCTAATAATTAATTTTATTATTTTAAAATTTTTTTACTATAATGATAATATAATTCCTAATTATATTTCAGTTATATGTGGAAATCTATGTTTGATTGTATTGTATCTTTTATCGAATGGTTTTAAAATTAATAAAATAATTTCATTCCTATTAAATGACATATATATGGGAAACCATTAATTAAATATTTAAATAAATTTTTGAAACTAATGTTTGTGCATTAAAAAAAATATGTAGACTCCAGATAAACTATTGCTTCTGTTTTTGATTCAAATTACAATAGTTTTATTTCTGCTTATGCCTTAAAATCAGATGCAGATTCGAGATACATAACTGTTTTATCTATTACTTAATCTATAATGTCTACTTATGCTTAAAAAACTATATGTAGAATCAAGATAAGATTCTATTGCTTCTGATTATGCATTAAAAAAATATGTCGATTCAAGATGCAATATTATTGTTTCTGATATGAAAAAAAGATATAGATTAAAAATACAATACTATTTCTTCTGCTTTACAAGAACAAATAAGTAAAGTTTTTAGTTATACAAAAATTATGTTTCTCGTCAAAATTGTAGAATTGCTAGTTTAGCTGACACTATAAAAATTTAGTTGATTAAACATCAAAAAAATATGTAAATTCAAAATATAATACTATTGATTCTGATTATGCATTTAAAAAATGTGTAGATTAAAAATATAATATTGTTTCTAGTTTAGAAAATCAAATAAGTAAAGATGAATAATATGGCTTATCCTACTGGTGGGAAAAATGCAATCAATAAAAGATTTGTTATTAAGAGATATCTAATAATTTACTAGATTTTAACAAATTGGTTTTAAATTATTGTGATACATTTGTTAACTTGAAAATTTAAAAATGTAAGGAGAAAACGCTCATAAATTTTATTACTTGCAAAGTGGAATAAAAATTATATTTTTCACTTAGATAATAATCAAATTTTGATTTTTATGGATGTTATTGTTTTTTAAAATAATTATTGCTTATTATCTTAATTTACCTCATGATACTATAACTTATTAAGGGATCTACAAAAATTATTATAGTAAACCTTTTTGACATTAAGAGAGGTATATTATAACTTTTAAAATAAAAAAATTTAATATCTGAATATGATGATGAATTGATGACTGAAATAGGAATATTTGTGAAATAGAAAGAATAAATGTAAAGAATAAATAAATTTTTTACTACTAAATGGAGAATACCTGTTGCTTGAAAAGTAAATTTTAAAAAAAGTTACTAATATAATGATAAATATGAAAATACAAAAAAAATGGACAATTAGATCAGAAAACTACATTTTCAATATGTAATTCTAATAAATCAACATTTTAAAAACTGTTGTCCAATGTAAGAAAAGGCATATCAAATTAATTATATAAACCAGCATGAAGAAATTTCCCCACAAGGAAAGTAATATCATATGAAATTGAGGATTTATGGCAAATTTGTCTTGTAGAGGTGGACACTGGTAATTAAAAAGGTATATCAGATATAAACATATTATGACAATTATTTATGGTTTTTTTTTCTTTCAAATATGCTTTTGCTATGCAAGTTAAAAATAAAACAGCTAAAAAATTTAGTAAATGGTTAATAATATGATAAAAAGAAATCCACAAAATTTACGAAGTGATAATGTTGTGAATTTTATAGTAAAACATTTAAAGAACTTATGCAAAAATATACAATTTTTTGTAATTCTACATTTAGTGGAATAAATGCTAGTGTTGTAGATATATTTAATCACACAAAATGGAAAATAAAATGTGGAAAAAGTTTGCTATAAATGGTTATTATAAATAGATAAATGTATTAGGAGATTTAGTAAAAGAATACAACAATTGGTATGAAACCAATTGATGTTTATAATAAATATTTTTAAAAGAATTATATCAGACATATATGTTTACTAAACCAAAATACAGAGTTGGTGATATTTGTATTAGCAAAATTAAACAATTCTTTTAAAAATGTTATACTCCTAATTGGACAACAGAATCATTTAATATTTTTAAAGTTTTAAATTGTGGTGTTCAACTTAAAAATTAAAAGACATTCAAAGAGAAGAAATAATAGGCAGTTTTTATGACTATGGAATAATGAAAACTAATTATCCCAATGAATATTTAATTGAAAAATACTTAAAAACTAAAGGTAATAAAATGTATGTAAACTGGTTAGGTTTTAATAATTCTCATAATTCTTTGATTAATGACACATCTGTTTTGTGAATTTTGAATATTTTTTTGTAATTATATATTTCAAACACAACATCATTTAATGACCATAAAATACATTTAACGTTCATATAACACATTCAATATACATTTAACATTCATAAAACATGTTTCATGTTCAGAAAATGTATAAAATAGAATGATCGTTTAGCTTACAAATATGGAAAATGTTTTAAAAAATAATAAAATCTTTCATTTAATTTCTGTACTTCCTATTTTCCTTTCTCTACTCAAATCTAATATTATTAAAAACCATATTCCTCAACCGAACATTTTGAAAAATATCTTTAAATATTATCATAAGACATATCTCCAACAACAGAATAATTATAAATGTGTTTTAAAATAGTATCATCTTGTTTAAATATACATAGAAAATTCATATAATATCTTTCCAATTGTTTTGGTATTTTTGAAAAAGTTTGTGCTAAATACAATACATCTATATTTTGTGTCTGCCTCCAGTAAAATAATCGCGAGTTATATCCTGATTGTCTAAAACAACATCGTCAAAATATAAACAAAAATCATTTTCGCATAGATCTAAAGGGACCATTTCATTATTATTTATAAAATAGGCCTACCTCATTTTAATTTAATTTTTAACTTTTTGTATATTGAATCAATATCTTTGTGTAACTGAATATATTTGGGTTGAATTAAACTTTTTGAGCAAACATACAATTTATTAAAATTTAACCAGCCTATTTTATAAACAAAATTCATCATCAAATATGTTTTTCACAATTATTGAGGCCCACATTTATGGCCCTTATATTATCGGATAATAATTCACCATTCTTTTTATTTTTAGGTTTTTCTTCTGAAATTAAAACTTTAACACCACTATCAATTTCCATTATTAAATGTATTTCTTTTTATTAGATGGATAATAAAGTATTAAGTTAACAAATAATAGCTCCATACTAAATAAGAAACTAACTCCCAGTATAAACAACAATACTATAATATTGATTGATAACACTAAAGTTATAAATATACCTAGAGGACAATACAATATTGAGTCATTAAATGAAACTATAAATACAATTGAATCTATTTCATCTAATAATATACAACTAACATCAGACACTGAAAATTATATCTATTAAACCTAAATTTGATATTAAAAATTATACATTTTGAAATCCACATGGTAATGTATTTATTTTATATTTTAATATGAAATCATTTTGTTATCGAAAGGACATATATATGTCATATTTTAGTAACTTCTGCTGTATATATTGTATGTTTTTCACTCCTCTTTAAGTTCATTGTTCCATATTGTATTTTTTCATTAAAGAAACAATTATTATGATCATCAAATGTTATTCTCTTATTAGCTACACATTTTTTGCCCTTTTAAATAATTTAATTTATGTATTATCAACTCCATATGCATACATTTTGGCTCTTAAACCAACAAATTCAGTAAACATTTTGCCATTATTTTCATCTTCCCAAAATTTTTTTTATTCATTTGAGGCATATTATAGATATTGTCTTTTGAATAATCACTTGTATCAAATTCATCAATCACTGTCTTCATAAAAATCGTCTGTATTTATGTTATAAATGTATGAATCAGTATCCTGGTAGCATAATTCAAAATTACCTCCATATTTTAGTTTCATAACTTTATAATGAAAATCATACATTAATTATTTTGATAAATCTAAAATTTACATACCCGCATAAATATGCTCATAAAATTTTATACTTGTTTTACTGTTATGTGGCTGCAATATTCTCAATAAATATAGTACTTTTTTGGAAATTTTTTTTGCTATTAATTTTTCACTCTTTTTTTCTCATCTGTTATCAGTCTTATGTCTACTCTATTAATTTTATATTTTCCGAAGTTTTACCAAGTAAAGAATTATTCATCAGTTTATAAAAATCTTTTTCAGCATCATTTTTACCATATTTTCTCATCTCTGAATTTATATCTATATACTTTTTCAACCAATCAGACTGAATAATCATTAAGATTCTATGAATTTTAGTAGACTTTAATCCATTATTTAAACATTGTTTTAAATCACGATAGTGTATAACATAATTTTTTTAAATGTAAAATTGTTAATAATTTAGATTGATTTGTTCCTTGAACTGTCTTATTTTATGAACAAATTGGAAGATCCTTATGTAATTTATGTAGTCCTTGAGGATATTATAAATCAACTTATAATTTATAACCATGATGAGAATCGTCCTTAGGAATTAATATTTAATTCTGCCAAAAATTTAAATTAAAATCAGGATCGTCTATTCAGTCGAAAAATCTATAAGGCAACTATTAAGACATTGCCCGTCCATATAATTTATTAGCATCTAGATATGCTTAGTAATTAGACTCTTGATTATGATTAAAATCTTCTAAATATTTATTAGTTGCTTTAACATAATATTTACAACATTGTGATATTCCTCCTCTAATCCCCTCTTCTATAATTAATATAATATCCTAATTATGTAATAAATCTAATGGATGTTTAGTTATTTTTAACATTGCATCCCATGATAATACTTGCGCTGTAAAATGCCATGCCGGATCTAAACCATATACATTTATAGATGTTTCAATAACATTTTTAAATACATCTGCTAATAATAATACATCACTTTAAATATAAATCATTAAGCTCATCAAAATTTTTTATATTAAATTGATTTCATACACTTTTGCATGTTCATAATCTTCAGTTATATCATATTCATTTAATTTATTGCATTATTTACTTTTCAGAGGAAGTTCAGCTTCATTAAAATTTCTAAAACTATCCATATAATCATATGGATAAATGCCCTTTCTAATAACTAAATCTACTTTATCTTTAGGTAACTGTTTATTTTTATGTATCATTTGATCTTTAGTTAAATTAGATGATGTATCTATATTACTAGCTATAAATTTAAACATGTCTATATTTATAATTTTCTGCCAACCCCCCCCCCCCCCCCCCCCCCCCCCTTCCTCTCCTATCTTCTCAAAAGAAAAGTAAGAAACTATTCTTCATTATTTGCAATTAAATCTATAAATTTATCATATCCTAGCTCTTTAATAAACAAATGAGCATCATAACTAGCTAAATTACAAAATTAATTGGAACAAAATCAGGTACCTAGTTTTAATTTTAGACTATATTAAACCATACTGGTTTAATAAATTTTTACAGTTAAATTATCATAGTAATATTCTTTTGAGCTGTATATCTTTCTCATATATATATATATATATATATATATATATATATATATATTACACACACATATATATATACACATTGACAAACTGAACATTTCGCTAGATTTATAATATATAGCTTTTTCTTTTTTTTTAGTGAAAGCATACGCTCATTTTGTAAATGTGTTTCACCAAGTTATTCTACTTTTATAATTAATTCTATACATTTTTATATGTATTTCAACCATGATATACAACTGGTTCTTTAAAATCACCAGAAGCTTTGTGTAACTGATGTTTTTTGGTCCGTATATGATTCATCATTACACTTTAAATCATTAGTATTCATTTGTTCATTACTAAATTGATATCGTTCATTAAATATTTCTTCATAAAAACCATTATCAATATCTTCTGTTAAAACTAAATATTTTTGGATTTGGCTTAACTGTTGATATTTTCTTTGATATTGATTCAAAATCTATATATATATATATATATATATATATTGCAAAAGAGACTTTCATTGTATTATTATAGCTTTTAAATTATATTTGTCAA
This sequence comes from Dryococelus australis, assembly GCA_029891345.1. Taxonomy (NCBI): domain Eukaryota; kingdom Metazoa; phylum Arthropoda; class Insecta; order Phasmatodea; family Phasmatidae; genus Dryococelus; species Dryococelus australis. Next base: position 13,826 of record JARBHB010000028.1, read on the forward strand.
CCTTTAAACGATACAGTTATTCTTACTGGTTAAGTTTGGTGTTGCTAATTTTTTGTGCAGAAAGCAATTTATATAGGTTAAATATTTTAGCCAATAGTAATGTGAGTTTTTTATTTTCATTGAAATAAAGTAAATTTATATGTTTTTCCTTGTATTTTTTTTGTATGTTTTAGTGGATAAACTATGACCTCATATTCATTGAGTATTTTTTTTAGATGCTTTCTATTTTTGGTATATTGTTAATTTAAATAGGATATTCATATTTATCTATTACTTTATTTATATCAAGTCCAAGGTTTTTTTTTATTAGCTCTTTGCAGATCTTTTCCTCTGGAAATAAAGCTGTCTTTATAGCCCAAAGAAAACATTTTTTATAATCATTTTTCACATTAATACACACTTTTTGATTTTTAATCTTTCCTCGTAGCTCCATACATGATACCACATTTAACTCCTTGACAGCCATGGCAGATATGGTTATAGGATTGCCCAAGGCAAAGTACGTTTTTTCTATCAAACACATTGGTAGTACTGGACTAATGATTTCATATACATTTAATTCGGTTATCTACTTTATAATTGTAAAACTGAACAAAAACATGTGTCAGTCACATGTCTGATGTGATCCTATTGTGCGATGACTTCATTATACGGCCGTGTGAGACAGGTTGTCTCAATTTTCTTAAACCTGTTCGAAAATACTCTAACTTGCGGCCCGTCTTCAGGTGGCACCTGTCTAGAGGTTCGTTGGGGGCAGGCGTTGGGCTGGCGACACGCCCTTCTTCGATGTCCTGTGCGCATTAAATAGCGCCACGGGTTTATTAAACAAACTGTTGCTGAAGGCTTTGTTCCGGATTCCATCGTGGTCGGGGCGTCTTCCAGCCAAGCGTCGGATACTTGCTTGGCAGATCACAGCATCGTGTAAAAAATTGGTTTTGAAACATGTTGTTTGTGTTGCGTTCAAGTACGTCCTAGAATAACAACTTGTCCTTGAGAAATCCTGCTTAGTGTTACGCGGATGTTTTTTACTGCTATAGTGTATTTCACTCTTTATTGCAGTGTGCGGTGTAATGGACATTCACTCTCTCTTTCCAATACATGGTTTCTGTCCTAGTTCCTACGTGCACTGTTGCCTGATGTGATGTGTTATCTTTATCCAACCTTTAAAAAATGCCATTTTCGTTGCGTGCGAAAATGATAGGGTTTCTCACACGCTTCAATTCCAAAGCAGCTGTTCAGCTTTGCGTCGCAGGATTAGATTCCTTTACGAGTTGGCAGGGAGGTAAACAGATAAAAATTATCTTAAATCAGGCCGTTTCCTTCACCGCCCATCTGTTTCTCAGCTTGCCAGTTACGTCACGAAGTTGAAGCAATCTGGCAACAGTGAGCGCCATAAGCCCTGTACTGCAATCTAAACGAGAGAGACTTATAGAGTTCAACTCTGTGGGGTTCTCATTGGAAACCCCAGTGAAAGTGTCTGAGAACAGCAACGTAGGAGTAGAATGACCCGAAAGCATATTTTTCTTTAAAGCATTCGTAAACTGCGAGCCTTTGAGAGATAGATGACGGTTCTCGAACGACAGCCTTCTGGTGTGCGTGTCTCACGTACAGTGCGCTATTCTGTCTGTCGGGCGAGCATTGGGATAATGCAAAGCCAAATCACACCGGCTGGCTTGCACATGGTGTTCCGATGAGAAAATCACTTTCTGAAATAGATTAACTGGGGCGGCTACAAAGCTGCCAGAAATGTTGTGTGTTTGTCACTGGTGAGGGGGGGTCAGCTGGGTTGACGACCTTGACACGCCTGGAGGGGAAATTACAAGGATATAAGGGGTGGATGATGTAGGGAGAGGGAGACATGAATCAGCTAAGCGAGAACAGACGTCCACCAAGCGACGGGACGCTGCCCGTAGACAATATCTAGGCGCGTGGATCGGTTTCGATTCTTGGGGGGGGGGGGGTGAGTGTGATGGCGATGCGGCCCCCACCCCGCACAGGAACCAATCAAATTACGTCGTCGCATTCCATTCGGGCACAATTACGTCACAGGTCACCCCTGGCTCACCCAGTCGCGGGGCGCGCGTAACTATACGGACTTCATCCACGACACAACCCTTCCTCGATGCTCGCCACGTATACTCGATAAAACGATCGACAAAATAATACACTTATTTATGTTCGTGCAATTAAATAAGTTTGCTTTTCGCCAGTCGAACGGCTACTGTTAAATTATTTTGATTTCTATCAAACAATGCAACTGCCCGTAAAGACACGTATATTCATACAAATATTTTGTAACCTCCACCACCCCAACAATACATACATAATTTACGAATCCATTAATTTTGTGGGGGGGGGGGGTTGGGAGGGGAGTACTCGAAGTCAATTATAAAGAGCACCGTGTCTGACAGGGTATTTTGTGTTCGAGGTCTACATATAAGCGTGGGAGCACTAAGGGCGACCTAGTTACGCGTGTCAGAATGACTATTCGCCTTTATGCACTTACTAGCGTGCGCGTGCAGTGTGTCCCTCACCGACTCGCCTCACAGGACTTTCAGTGGCGACCTTACCATATTATGGTGTAATAAAGACAAATGTACGCTGCTTGCCTCTCTGCAAGTAGAGTTTCCCGAACTTTCCTACCTGAGAATTATTTTAAACACTCGAATTGGCCCTTTTTCACTTTTAAAAAACTTGCGTTAGTGACTGAACTAAGACAAGCATATTCGGATTTGAAAAATTTCTTAAAATCCATTCGTAAGCAGTCACAATTCAAAAATATTTAAACCGTAAGTTCACTTGCCGAGGAAGTATTAAAATCTTTGGCCACGTAAAATTTGTTTTTTTTTTAATAGTTACTCAGCATTATTTTCAACTTTTAGACATTATCAGTGGTTGCTATTTCCACGCAAAAAAATTGAGCGCATAGTTTTCACACAAAAAAATGTCAAATTAAAATTTTGCTGTTTCATAAATGTACAAATAATGAAAATTGTACAGTATGTACAGAAATGAAAATTCACACTGGAATTTGGAACAAGATGCGAAGAGTTACTTCAAGATTGCAAAAGTAATGTTTTTGCTAGTTCCTAAAATTGCTGAAAATAAGGAAATTTTTGTATTTTTTTTTTTTTTTTTATTTGTAACTGGTCCCAAATTTTTGTAAAATTACTTTTAAACCTGCCTTTAAATGAACTAAAACGAGACCCTTGTTACATTTTCTGCAAATAGTTTAGTTTATTTTAGGTATTTGTACATTACAAAAGCAGTAGTGGTATTAGCAGTTAATTTCTAGAAGTGTTAACAGTTTGTGGTACTGATACGGGGCGTGTCATTTTCGCCAAATTACCACCTACCCGAAACGTCCAGCCCGCCTAGCACAACTTCTACAAAGCTTATTATACACGTCAGTAGTGTCGCAAATTATGGCGAAAAGATACGCAATTACCATTGAGGCAGATGTCCTACCTTGCATGCGAGCGGAGCACCACGCACGAAGTTCTCCTGCGCTGACCGCGGCAAGTCAGGCAGCCTCGGTATACCCTGTCTCATATAAGGTGGCGAGATTTTGACAGTTCAACGAATGTTTACTTTTAGTTTATGTATCCTTTCGCCAACCCCTGGTGCGTCAATTGGGGGCTACACGATGACACGGAAATGGGTTTCCGGAAAAAAAAAATGGCGTGTTTAGGACATAGACGGACAATTACCGGCCCAATAGAAATTACTAGTAATCAAAATCACTGTACACGAAATATATGTTAATTTAAAAATTATGCAGAGCTCGCGGAAAAATAAAACTATTAGTATCTGTTCGTAAATTTGTTATTATACAGGTTCGAGAAAGAGCACACAGATGGCGCGCACGATATGGTAAAGCGTGTGAGCCACGCGCAGTACCAACAGACAGGAGCAAGTTCACCGCCTCTAGATCCTGCTTTTTAAAAGTTCATTTTTCTCCTATAACCGTCTCGAAACGACAAGAATTTGAAATATTTCCTTAAATTATTTTAAAAAATAATTCAATATTACCATGCAATATTTCTGTAGGCTTTTGAAATTAATATCAACCATATTGTAAGAATGGATGGACAGTGGGAACACGACATGAAAAGATCTAAGGTTTGAAGTCGCGTTTCACCCAGCTATGAATCGTTTTATTGTGCATTTCATTTTGAACACACACACACACATATATATATATTTTACTTGGTCACAAAACTGTGGTTGTGTTACAAACTAATCTTCGTGCTAAAGTAGTCATAAATATATATATATATATATTTAATATATTTATGACTACTTTAGCACGAAGATTAGTTTGTAACACAACCGCAGTTTTGTGACCAAGTAAAATAAAACATATTAATTAATCTAGGAACTCTTTCTTATCGCGTATTTGTACTTGTTTGATGTGCGTCGCCAGTGCACTCAGAATAGCCAACTTAATATTAGCTTTTGTTCGTTCCTGCATCAGTTGATACACGATTTTGTAAACGGCACTTTGTTTCGTATACGTCAAGTTGCCACTTACTAACTGTCAAAATGTCGCCACCTTATGAGATCCGGTCAAGTTGCGGCCTCCCCGAGGTACGATACAAATATAAAATAACAAATTTTACTTCAGTAAGACACAAAACCGTACGTGTTTAGGGAAGACCATTAAGTTTTCCTTGCGTAATATTTGCGTTTGGTAGAACCTATAATTGGGCTACTGCTATTAACAAACCAAACCAACGGTAAGAGAAATAATTTGGAATAGTGTCTACCGTCGTTTAATGGTGTAAATTATTCATCACGTAATTATTGTGCGCATTGCAACATAGCTTCGTTTCGCAAACCTTCTCAATAGGTTAAATAATTTTTTAGTTTTGCAGCAATGTGTTTCAATAAAACCGCTTCCATTAAATAACTACTCTAACCTGACTATCTGCTTCTCAGAAGTTCATCATGTCTGAACAATGGACGACAAAGATAACTAGCAATCTTCATGAATAATTATTTCAATAAAATGTGAATTTTTACAACTTATAAAACGAGTAACTAATTAGAGTTATGACCAGTCTAACACGCGAGAAATTTTAAGGGTTAGTCAGGAAATGCAACAATATTTGTTTGAAGTGAAACAGGACAAAGCTGTTATATGCTGTTCTCGATAAAGTGAGCACTTTTGAAATCAACCTTAGAACAAAATCTCTGCTCCTACCTGCATATATTTTAACTGGAGCGCTGAGTGATATGCGCCCAGTAAAGTTGGTAACGATGGATAGTAAGTAGCTCCTTTTCTTAACGTCTAATAAAAAGTGTTGGGTACTATTCATGATAACTTAAATTATTTATTTCACTTTGTTTTTTTTTTAATGAATCTAACAGTAAAAACTAGCAGATTTGTAAAATATTTACTTTTCTAATAATATCACGGTTTCACTTGACCGACACATGAACAAAGTTATGAGGCCCATGGCAGTGTTAAATATTACATAACGCGGAAGAATGCACAACACACATGCAAGTAGGTCTCAAGCAGGTCTTTCAAAAGTGCTCACTTTACCGTGAATGGTCTATATGCACGTATACCTACACATTCTTGACAGTTCTAAAGGGAGTTCAATGTTATAACCGTTTCCATAGCTATAGCTGTGTCCCCCCTGCCGCTGATAATGTTTACATAAACACGCTGTGAACCTGCCTAGTAAATCAAGAAAATATTTTTGCCATTAAAATAATTGTAAACAAAAGTAAGTTGACAATAGTCAAAAAAGTGCACTCATTCGTGGGATAGACTGTACGAAGAGGCCGGAGAGTAAGGCACGACGCATACGATTGCAAGGAGGCGAGTCTAGCACGATATTACGTAGTACTGGGCGAAGAGAGGCAGGCAATTTGTTTGGCACAGGCTTGGTTCACAGCTTAGCGACAAACACCTGGCATTCTCAATTATTAAGAAGCGTTTCTATGCTGAATTCGGCGCGTATATAGTGCGGAATAAGTTAGAAATGTTTAGCTTAGGTATAAACATGGGCTTCTGTCCTGCCCCGAAGGTGGTGAGAAATAGAAGGAATAATGAAAGAGGAAGGGAAGAATGAAAGTAGAAGGAACAATGAAAGAGGAAGGAACACTCCAAGTCGAGTATCGATACAACAGCCCAGTCTACGTAGTACAACAAGCCACACAAGACATTCATCCTATATTTCTGCAATGTAAACATCGTGCTCTACGCTAATATCACCCAGCTTTAAGGTCACTTTCATCTTACTGATAACTGGTGTGGCCTCACATGTTACTGTAATCAAACAGCATCGTTCCATGGTGTCGGGCGATCTGATGGTGGGAGGCGGAGGGTGTCCGGTTTTACTACTGTTATGGTCTCCCCAGTGTCGACGACCATCTGGAAATGACCTTAATTCAGGCTTCCCCCACAAGATTTACGTCCCGGCCCTGTTTTACCGACCGTACATATAAGAACATCCAAAATTCACCGACCTTCGCCCCCTAAGATCGATGTTTACAAATTTTCCGAAAGGGCTGTATTCTCACCTGCCTCTCGCTACCTCTTATACTGCTGCTGCTTTTGTGGGCAGTAGGCTCTCAGATGCTCCGACTGTCCACTTGAAAAACACTCTAATTGTTTTGTTTGGGGGGGGGGAGCGAAGCTCTGCGGCACGGCCCCTGGAGACAATGCCCCTCATTGTAGTCTGCAACTCCTTCAGAATCTTCGTTATTCTACCTTCGCCGTCGTCGTTCAGAGTCACTGCCCGTACCGGACGTTGTCGGGGTGCGGCCCCCTGTCTAGCCGACTCCACCACCAGTGCTTGTCGGGGTGCGGCCCTCTGTCTAGCCGACTCCACCACCAGTGCTTGTCGGGGTGCGGCCCCCTGTCTAGCCGACTCCACCACCAGTGCTTGTCGGGGTGCGGCCCTCTGTCTAGCCGACTCCACCACCAGTGCTTGTCGGGGTGCGGCCCCCTGTCTAGCCGACTCCACCACCAGTGCTTGTCGGGGTGCGGCCCCCTGTCTAGCCGACTCCACCTCCAGTGCTTGTCGGGGTGCGGCCCCCTGTCTAGCCGACTCCACCACCAGTGCGTGTCGGGGTGCGGCCCCCTGTCTAGCCGACTCCACCACCAGTGCTTGTCGGGGTGCGGCCCCCTGTCTAGCCGACTCCACCTCCAGTGCTTGTCGGGGTGCGGCCCCCTGTCTATCCGACTCCACCACCAGTGCTTGTCGGGGTGCGGCCCCCTGTCTATCCGACTCCACCTACAGTGCTTGTCGGGGTGCGGCCCCCTGTCTAGCCGACTCCACCACCAGTGCTTGTCGGGGTGCGGCCCCCTGTCTAGCCGACTCCACCACCAGTGCTTGTCGGGGTGCGGCCCCCTGTCTAGCCGACTCCACCTACAGTGCTTGTCGGGGTGCGGCCCCCTGTCTAGCCGACTCCACCTCCAGTGCTTGTCGGGGTGCGGCCCCCTGTCTAGCCGACTCCACCACCAGTGCTTGTCGGGGTGCGGCCCCCTGTCTAGCCGACTCCACCACCAGTGCTTGTCGGGGTGCGGCCCCCTGTCTAGCCGACTCCACCACCAGTGCTTGTCGGGGTGCGGCCCCCTGTCTAGCCGACTCCACCACCAGTGCTTGTCGGGGTGCGGCCCCCTGTCTAGCCGACTCCACCACCAGTGCTTGTCGGGGTGCGGCCCCCTGTCTAGCCGACTCCACCACCAGTGCTTGTCGGCGTGCGGCCCTCTGTCTAGCCGACTCCACCTCCAGTGCGTGTCGGGGTGCGGCCCCCTGTCTAGCCGACTCCACCACCAGTGCTTGTCGGGGTGCGGCCCCCTGTCTATCCGACTCCACCTACAGTGCTTGTCGGGGTGCGGCCCCCTGTCTAGCCGACTCCACCACCAGTGCTTGTCGGAGTGCGGCCCTCTGTCTAGCCGACTCCACCACCAGTGATCGGGCCAGGGCGTCCTGCATGTTGCGGGGTGCAGCCAGACGTGCCGCTTGTTGTACCTCTGTGTCAGCGATGGCATCGATGAGGATGGCTCTCCGAGGTTTTGTGTAGATTATCGCCAGCTTAATAACGTGACAAAGAAAGGCTCTTATCCGCTTCAAATGATAGATCACACAAACAGACTAGCCGGTTCACAATGGTTTTCTAGTTGGGACATCCAGAGTAGGTACTGACAGTGCGAGGTGGACCCAGAGGACCAAGAGAAGAATGAATTTTCTGCCCAAGGGAATTAAACCTGGAAGTTCAAAGTTATGCCTTGTGGGTTATGTAATGCCCCTGCCACTTTCGAACGCCTGATGGAAAAAATTTTGCCTTTTGATATTTGTCAGGTTTACCCTGGCAGGGCAAAGACAGGACGTAAGACTGGTATTTTAATTAGGATGACTTCACGTTTCACGTGACACGTTCACGTAAGTCAGTTGCTCTTCGACCACTGTGTCTCAAGCAGATCTATCGCGATCATTTCACGTAACGGAAAAGTTTGTCAATGTCTAGTCTAGCTTTTGAGTGAAGCGACACACTGCACCCCGTGGGGCAGTCACAACAGGAACGAGGTTGAGATCTCTTTGCTTTCCGCGGTCACTACAAACTATTTATTCCATGTACACGACAAAAAGTGTCTTACATCTCCCTGGACATTTCCTTTTGAGGTTATGCCTATGTCGTAATGTTTTCAAATTTTGTATAAAACAAGAAGGCCATATTTCGCAAAATGCTCTTGCCAAATCAATATTAAGACACACATACGCCTGCATAACATGAATTTTGAGAGTTTTCAATTTGAAAAGCAACAAAACTTATCCTCGATCTTTTCATGCAGTGCACAAATGTTACGTGTTTAAGTGAAGCATCATAATATAGAAGTGGTCGTAATTCTGCGGGCCGACCAGATCGCCTGAACCAGGTCGACACTGGACTGGATACGTCCTACATTAGTGTCGTTGAAAATATCGTACTCTCAGTATATCTACTTCAATATCTCTAATCACTACATTTATGATTTATCTTATGCAATGTATATATATATATATATATATTAAAAAATAATTATTTAAGTAACGCATATAACAGTGATTATTGTATCCAAATGTGGCAAGATTAAGTTACCTTTCATCTTTTCTACTATTCCAAATTTTTCTTTGTACATTTTGTTGGTGTACCTATTCTCTGTCTGGACATATTTGCTTTATGCTCGTTGCTCGTGCCTGCTGTAATTATGCAACGTAGAAATAGTTTCCATTCCAAACTATATGAATTTTAATTGTTTTATAACATCGCGAGGCATAAATGAAACACGCACTTTTCAAATGCCCGCAAACCTGTGTGTGATTGTAGACGGCTGCTTATGGAATTTTTAAGGTGATTGGATGCAGGTTTAAATAAAAATCCAGTTGAAATCTTATCTTGCAAGTTTTAGATATTGTCCGTAAAAGGTGCCTCATATGAAATGATAAATAATGAACGTCAGATTTGCATTTTTTAATAACCAGAAATATAGTATATTAAAGGTGATTTTATAGTCTATTCACATTAAAGTGACCACTTTTGAAAGCCCCCTCTTTAGGAATAAATAGCAAATATTTATATTTTATTTTGGCCTTAGACGTTCGGTGGAATCTACAGAAGTGTTTATTACTTACATGGCAATTTTTATTTAAAAAGGTGGTTAAATGGTAAAAACATCGTAAAGGCCTCAAAAGTGTTCACTTAACAATGAACAGCCGATACCAGGTAATGTTTTTATAGGCTGTTCACATAAAATATATGCAGGTAAGGGCAGCGACTTTTTTCTGAGGTAGATTTCAAAAGTGCTCACTTTATCGTGAACGGCCTTTAACACCCGTACGATATTTACTTTTCTCCCTTCCCCCCTCCAACATAATAGTTCCCAAATAACGAGGGCAACGTGAGAGCGCCGTCTCTTTCTCCGTCCCGAACTGTGTGGCATGAACGCCACATGTCCCCCCACCCCTTGGCAGGCGGCGCACACAGACAGTGGGTCGCGTCGCGGCGCCACGTAGGTCGAATGAGGCCGGCGCGGCTCTGACGTAGGCTGGCAGGCACCACCAACTACGACGCAGACAGACACACTCACTCACTCGACACGACGGCGACGGCCATCACCTCTGTACTCCCAAGCCTGTCGGGGCTGGAGCTACAAACTTATGCCTATATTACACGATACCTGCAGCCATTCTTGGTTCTTATACAAGCTTCTACAAGGCCTGGTGCACGAGCCCGTATACCACCCGCTATATGGGCCGCCACGGGAGATTCATATTACACGACAGCAATTCGCGTGTGGTTTGTAGTAAATATGACCACCATTCACAACTGCTACCAATTAGTAACTTACGTAGGCTTATAAATAAAACTAGTTAGCACATCTTAATATTGCTACATTACCATTCGCCTTTTACATAAATTGATTGCATACTAGTACAGTTTCAATCATTTCCTTGAAAATGACGTGAAGTCACTAGAGTACAGGAGTTTAATTTTTAATTTTCACGAAATTACTGACCGGTTGCAAAAATAGTTTTTACTTTACGTACTGGGATATTACACGCATGCAAAGTATACTGATGAAAAAGTTGGGTTCGACGGAGTTTTGAACTCGCGCCCAAAAATACACATTTTGAGACGGCGCGCCTTTACCACTGTATCTTACTAACAGTTCACTCACGAAATTATTAGAAATAATATTTTCACAGAGTAGGTAATAATTGTCATGGCCAATATTATTCGTCGTCGTATTTTGAACCAATAAATAAGAACTTCAATCTCACGGATGCATAATCAAGATGGAGGCGTCCTTTTCGGTTTCTTCATGTATATCTCAAGTTAGGTGGTGTAAATTTAACCACTTAACATTTGAAGAATTCTGAATTGTAACGAACGGAAAAAAAAAAGGGGGGGAGGGGGTGTGGGATAAAAATTTTGTCACAATGTCACCAACCTTCTCACAATGCAACGCCCGCTTAGGGTACTACAAAATTGATAAACTTCCTTTGTTACTCGAAGATAATTAAGTAGTTTAAGAGTTGGGGTAAAAAGATGATTTCATTTTCTGAACTAGCAAAGTGAATTTTGCTGCTGCTAAGAGTAGAAACACTACCTTCCTTCGTATAGAAGAATGAATTCAAGGTAATTCCAACATACTTTGACCGGAGAGCGAAGGTTAATCGTAGTTTCTAGTTGTAATACGCACGACACACACGACCATGTGTTAGATAAGCGGTGGCCTTCACTCATAAGTTCTTCACCTTGTAACATCCTTCAAGTACAATAAAACACCACACGACCACACACACTGTGAATGCTATCATCAGTAAGGTTACCTTAACTCAACGAATCCCACACTTGACTCAGATCCTGTGTTATAAATTGTGAACATGTGATAAACGTCACAATTTCACAACTCTCATAATCTATGCCAGTGAGTGTAGTGTGCGACCATCTGGAGATCAACTGTCCGGTTGGACTACAAGAAAGTAACAAATAAATGAAGACTAAGTGAACGTTGCTAGTATGAAAACCGAGATAAGGACTATAATTATTATTGTAATTTAATGTCAATTCCAATTATGATTATAATGCCACTCACTGACGGGAATAAACGTTATTAGTAGGGATGGGCAGTTTATGTTTAACCATTATAAATAAATAAGAGATTAAAATTGATTATTATTTTATATTAAGATTACAATTCATCAAGAACTTTAATACGCCCTATGCTATGTTACAATATGAAATTGTTACATGGGTTACTATTATATAACTGATATGTTTCGTTTAACAAGCCTAATGTCGATATGTAATTTAATGGGTACGCACTGCTCTTCACGCCTCGAGCCCTCTCTCTCGCAGCAAACACGCACGATAAGCTGACGTGGCTGCTTGTTGTACAACCAGCGTGATGGAGCATGCCAAGTGCGTCCCACATGCTGCGTCACAGCGTGCTGTTCCCATGACAAATTTGAAGAAAATACCTGAATACATTATTTTAACTCACGGCTACATAAACTGAAGTCTTTATAGTTTCTTTTTCCGCGAGATAAATCATGCCATAAATATTTTAATTATATACATAATACCACAATAAATTTATTTGGCCCTCGTCCACTGCAGAAGGCTTGCAGTCGTATTTGCAACGGATACTTCTTTAGTGCCGAAATTACGAACGTAGGTTATTAACAATGAACAAGAAATGTATGGCGTCATGGTATAGTAACTATCGCGTTACCGCACACAATATGCTTCAACACCGTCTCCAAGACTTGCCAACTAATACTTTCAAACATATATAAGTTGCATAGTTTCAGGTGTTGCAACACGCAAGTGTTTTGTTCGGCACTGTGCTACTACCGGTCATTCACGGTAAACTGGGCACTTTTGAAGGACCTGCTTAAGATCTTCTTGTATGCGCGTTGAGTATTCTTCCGCCGTATGTACAGTTAACATTACCGAAGGCCTGATCACTTTATTCTTACGTCGGTTGAGACAATACAGTTTGTGAAATTGTTAGGAAGTATCTAAAGAATTTACATTTCTAATACTTACACTTTTATGCGTTAAAAGAAAAGAAAGTAAAGTAAATTATTTCAATATTCACAACAACTGTTCACTAACACTTCCAATCCAAAGTTAAGAAGTGGAACTGCTACTTTGCCTCCGTTGTTATAGGCTGTTCACGGTAAAGTGAGCACTTTTGAGACCCTAATTACTTTCTTCTTTCAGCCATTTTTTTAAATCCTTTAACCGAATTGTTAACAAAAGAATTGCAATGTAAGTAATAAACGCAGTGTGTGTATTCCACCGCACTCGAAAGTTAACGTGTAATGCTAAAATAAACTATATTTATTGACTATTGTTCCGAAATGAAAGGGCTTTCAAAAGTGCTTACTTTACCGTGAATAGTCTATAGCAAGGTAGACAGCTGGAGACAAGGAAAAGGCAACAAAGAAATAAAATAATTTATTAGCAATACGAAAGCTCTTCAACGCCACCTGAAATCTGGCATAGGCGCACCTCTATCCGCAAACATTTCTGCCGGAAAATAAGATTAGGAATGATAGTTCACATCAGTATATCGTCAATTGTATAATGCCTTTCAAACTCTCTATATTTTCACTATTTTTTTTTTTTTACCGTAATCGACATGCCGACCTACGTACGCCGAACAAATGAAACACTCCTGATCAACGGCAGCTAACTTGGTTGCAAAAACGTTCGAGTGGGGAGGGTAAACCACTGCGCTACGCAGCTATAGGACATCGACCTTCAAGATAAGACCAGGAACCGTGGTACAGTACTATTTACACATATGTGCGGGTACAACGAGACATTTTTATGTGGGCGCCGCACAACCGAGTAATAACAGCGTCGAGCTCAGTGTATTCAACTCGTATGCTCTTCACAGACTATATAACTTCACGGTACACATTTGTTTTCGTGTTTTACAAACAACTCTTCGGAGACCATAACTGCCTACTTTTTCTAGCACTGCCACATTTAAACAAAATTATCACGTTTAAGATAAACGAAATTTTCAGTGCTTACTTATTATAATACAATGATAAGCCTTGTATATTCCACAGTAACATGTCCTCATAATTTTTTTTCTAATTTTATATATTACATAATTTTAACCGTTTCACAGAAATCTGTTCGTAATTTATATAACTTTTTTACTACTTACACTTCTTTTTTACGCAGTGCCTTATAAAAACGAGATTCGACGGCTACCCCGTTTACAGGTTTATTTTCCTGTTACCCTAGCATCAGTGGCATAACAAAGAGTCCAGGGAATCCGCTAACCATCCCTAAATTTAGTACAGGACGTCAGAATGATAATGAAAGGGCACCCAAACTGTTTAACTGTGGTGCATTGATATATTGTAAACAATATATAACGAACTGTTCATATTTCCGATACTTTTATACGTCTTCTTTTCTGGCTTATAAATTCTCTCTCTGTTTTATGAATCACGTAATTTAGGTATTAATCGCACCAATATGAAATTTTAAGGCTAAGGTAAGACTTGCCCCCCACCACCACCAATAATAATGAGGAAGGGAGGTAAAGTTGTGCCCCTTCCTAAATTGGAAACTTTTCATCACTGTCTAGCATCGAAATAAAGGATTACAGAATGGTGTGTTCCTACGAAATGATGGCACGGCCTTCGTGTTATGTTTCTCTTGCTAAGGCCTGGAGGTCATACCGTCTTGACGGAAACATTACGTAAACACGGTAGCGATAAAAGTGGCGTCTGATAAAAGATTAACGCCACCATAAGAAGTCCGTTAACGGTAAAGGGGCCCGCTTGCCTCCCTGCATCGTTTTTTCTCTCTTAAGGTCGAGAAGCGCAGGAGCTGCAAGGGTTACATTAGGACGTGCTACAAGAGCTCACTCGCCTCTATGCGCAGGCGTACAGTTTTCTCCTAGTGCTGCGTGGACTTCCAGCGGTGACACTATCACTTCATTGTCTGTAGCAAAGTCCAATACCGGCTCCTATCGTGTTTTGTTATACGGCTGTCTCAAAAAGCAAATTTCAACTATATTGGAAGGTCCACAATTATATTTACAGCATGCGTGGTCACTTTAAAAGTACTATTCCTTCCTCATCTTGGGTATCATGTATTTTATTAGGTAAACATAATGAGAGCACGTTCAATAGTTTAGGTTAGAAAAATTAATAAATAACTAGGATTTCGAACATCCTATAACGCAGTTCAAGAGCCAGCAGGCAGGCGAAACCGTCAAGGTGACCGTCTGATGAATGTTGTACGTCTGAGGCGGAAGAGTGGGATGAAGCTGCGTGTTCAAGGTCAAGAGGCGAGGGTGCGATACGATATTAAACTACGCCCGTATGTTTGTACGTTTATCTTGCCACTTAAGGAAATTGTATAAGCAAAAATTTAAAAATGCGATATTTGACCATTTTCACGATTTTTTTTCCTGTGGACAAAAAAAAAGGCATGGGTTTTTTTTTTTGTCAAAAAGTCGTATTTGCAGAACATTTATTTGCCGAGACACGCGTATTCGCGCAAACAACTATTTCCCAGAAAATGTTCCAATCCATCCGTCTCTTAAACGCGTACGAGCGCTAGGGACGACCGAGGCATGCACATCAACTCTCTTATCGCCTCTACGCGCAAAGCACTGAACTGGCGTGCAGTCTGGCCGTCGATAACGCGTCTCTACGAAACTTTCAAAGCAGACCCTACCATTTTATGGCGTAATAGAAATAATGTTTTGTATCGGAATATTCATACCTAAAAATAACTGTGAAAACACCCGTTTCAGCAATCCAATGATCATAAAAATGAGCTTTAGTGAGAAATGGATGAACTGAAAAACTCGTACAGACGCGTAACGTTTCTTAAATGCTACTCGTAAGGAGAAATCACAAAGACACGTTGGGCGGTTTTTTTTATAAATCGTTTTCTGCTGGAGCTCTGCACACAATTAGGCGTGTTGCCTCCCCTCAGTATGTAGTGTTGCAGGCACCTGGTTCACGAGACCTTGAGAGGCGGGAAGTGGCCCAGGGAGAGTCGACGCGCTGAGCTGGTCCCACGCAGGTCGCACACACCACGAGCTGGCACGAACACAGCTGCTGCAGAAGTAAAAAGGTGTATACCAGAGTGGCAACAGCAATGTTATTGAGCGGTCGCTAATTTTTTTTGTCCCTCTCCATGCACACCAACATAGTCGACACAACTACTGCATTACTTCGAACAACGAAGTTGGCGCTACTGAATAATTACAGTGCTATGGGCGGATATAACTCTTAACTTCTTAAAACTGCAGTAAAATTATTATTATAATCGCACGTACAGTTCGATATCTTGAGGAAATTTAATCACTTGTGGATCACCTTCAGCAGTGGAATAAAATGAATTATGAGTGGGATCAGAATATTACGATGTTCTGCCAAGAATTGCAACGTATTTCAGAAAGTCAAACTTGTGCTGTCGTTACACTTTGTTAACAATGATATGGCCAGGCAACATAATAAAAATGAAGAGGCAATAATTTTTCTTTCATAAACCTGTGAGAATGCATAATATTTTATAAATGTATAAAATACTAAAGCTTCAGCAGTGTAACAACTACGAAACAATGTGTAATTGCTTTAATGGGTATCAACAGATTTCACTTTAATTAGGGTATGCGTGGAGAGGGCCTGAGAAAAGAAGCGACTTGTTCCCTATCCTGTGAACATCCCCTGGCAGACAGGACAGACCGCGACAACTACACTCCCGAGATGTGCAGTTCCCAGCACCTTACCACGACATTGGGAAACCAACCCCGTTTATTCACGCAGACCATTCCCCAAAACAGAACTTCTTATTGAAATGCAATACAAGACCTGCTATTTTGGTCGTGACTGAAACAATATGGGTTATAACAAAGGACAGTAGAAATCAGACGCGGCTTCAGGTTCGTGTCTTGGATTGGTAAGGGGGTGAGGGGAGATCGATTTATTTTCGGAGATTATTGAATGGGCAGATTCCATCGTGAGTGTTGGAGAAATTTTGAGCGGGGCGGGCGACAACGTACATTTAAGCACTCATTTATAAATACAGACAATTTATTACTTTTATTTACTTAGGCCTACTCATATTGCCTACTTTCTTTCTATATGTAAAACTGAAGAAATGCCTCGTTAAATGTCCCTGGCTAATGGGTATATGCATAAAAAATGCTCAATGTAAAAAAAATAAAAAATTGTAAACTTAAATAGCAAAACAAAAATACAAAATAGTATTTACAACTTTACAAAATAAAATCAATGCGCCTACCTATATATTTTTTTCTTCGAAAAACTTTTAATTATCTAGTCTATATTCTCTTCAATGTCTCTGTGGATGTGGAGGAGAGCAAGTCCATTCAAACGTTGTTCTCCCATTCGATTACGAGGCCATGTCTATAGCCGCCTAAGAGAAAGGAATGAGCGTTCGGCCATTGCGACACCGGTAGATAATGAAGTTAGAAGCAGCAATCGTTTATGGATGTCAGGAAACATATCCTTGTTAGAGTTATCCACTGTGTCTAGAACTGTCCGAGGTATAGCACTATTCACTTTCTTAGCTAAAACCCACTGTTCTCAGCATAGTTTGTAATCGGCATGGAGGAAAAAAGCACCTAATTCTCCGATTACTCCCGTGTACACTTTGTAAACTTTGACTACTTTCTCTGACCGCTGTTGTTCAAGATGTTCATCTGATTGTGATCCTGATCATTCAGTAGCAAGTGGAGTTAAACGACGAAGGTGGAATGACTCCATTTCTTCCTCGGAGACTGTAAGGCCTTCTGAGCCGATGAGAATGAAGTGAGGTGGAGGAGTCGTGCCGGAATACAAGAGCCGGGGAAAAGGGGAGATCTCAGAGAAAACCAGCCAACCATCGGCATCGTCCGGCATAACATTCACATGTGAATACACAGAAGCGACTGCTGGGAATCAAACCTAGCAGTTGGTTGGAAATGAGTGCTCTGTCGCTGTGCTGCGCCAACAAAGACATCAACTAACATTCAGTCACGTCGAACTGGCAGATTCTTAAATTGATATTAGACGATTTATGACATTATAAGAATAAAATTATGACTATTAGTTTTATTTTAATTATAAAGTAAGTTGGCTTAAGATTTGTAAATTATTTAGACCATACCGCATTTAAATATTAACTTTAATGGTATTGCTTATAGCAAATAATGAATTTTATTTATTCTAGTCCATTATTAACTTGCTCATAAGATTAAGGCTACGTATAGGTTGTTCACGGTTAAGTGAGCACTTTTAAGGCCCTTCTAAATTTTTTCTTTCATCCAATTTTCATGTTCCTGCTGCTTTTTAATATAAACATTGCAACGTGACCAATAAACACAGTCCGTACATTTCACAACCCTCAAAATTGAATGCTTGATGCTTCAGTAAGGTATATTTATTAGTGGCTAAAGGCTGTTGTATCGTGAACAGCCTATACCTCCTACGCAACCATCACTTAACAGTGTGTAAATCTACAGTGTAAATGTCTGCTGTCTTCCTGCCTAACGGTTATTTCGGAATCTACACACAAAACCATTCTGTAACATGAAAGCCATATTACGATAAGGAAAGCGTACTTGCTGATAGAGCACTTTGAAAATGTAATCTTGTTCACCGCGAAAAAGAATGGCTCATAGTAAAAATATGGCTAAAACCAGAAGCATCTGTGCATTGAATGATGGGTTTCATCTGTTCTAAAAATGCCCTCGAGTAACGAATCTTTATGCATTTTTTTACACGTTTGATACACATTTACTGCTTGTAAAACATGCTAACATACATTCTATTTTAGTGAAATCATTTTACATACTAGCTGATATTGTGTAAATATATTTACCATAAATTAGTTAACATGCATGAAGGGTGAACAAATAATATTCAGTTCCACTTTGCAATATAAGGAAAATTACGAAAATAAGTATATGTATCCAAGCAGGGAAAGGAGAATCGGTATAGAACTTTGTAAAATATAAAGAATTGTTGGTTAAAACATGACGATGATACGATACGAATATAAACAGCCTGTGAATTCCATAGACAGCATGGTGCTTGGTGGACGTGAACACTACGACGTGTTTTCATAAAAAACAAACTTTTGCGGGGCTCCAAGTAGAATGTTCACTCAAAGTGATGCATCATCACTTGCGCTCATGTTATCTATGGTCGTATATACACGTGATGAGAAGTAAATATATATTCGTTCAAGGCGATAAATCTAAGAAATCTACTGGCCAACTTATGCATGCAGTAGTATTCAAATATCCAAAAATACACAAAATACATCTTAAGCAACTATGTGACGTAAAACAATAATAATTCGCGAAAATACTAAAGGAATTTGTACAATTCGTGAATTACAGCTGAAATTCTCAAAAATCGTAATTTTTCGTTTTTCATGTCAAAATTCGCGTTATTTTTCACTTTATAGCATTTGCTAATTTTTCAGGTCTCTACCTATTGTTGGTTGCAGCTAGGGACGGAGTGTCCTTCCTGTGACGTCCCGGGTTCTGAATGCGGTGGAAGAGGGAAACCCCGCGAGCGATCGGAATGGCCTACCTCATATACTCCAACTACCTTGTATAGGCCGTTCACGGTAAAGTGAGTACTTTTTGAACCTGTTTCATCATAAATAATAACCAATAAATTCATTTCATTGTGGTCTTGGACTTTTGGTTTTCAGTATGGTGAATACACTGTGTTTATTACTCAAATCGCAGGGTTTACATTAACAAATGGTGGAAGGATGTAAATTCGTTAAAAGATAAAAAAAACTAGGGCTTCAAAAGTGCTCACATTACCGTGAACGGCGTATAGGCAAATTGCTATGGGCTAAACCTAGATCCCGGACGATACAGACCGTCTGTGCTCCCCCTGGCGGACCTACCGAGACATTTCTCAAATCCAACACGCTAAGTGGTGGTTGTTCGAGTAACTACTTCCACTGCCCTGTATTGCTCAACGTGAAGAAGTTGAACCATTCGCCCTGCTCCAGGGTTGCCAGATTGGGTGATTTGTCACCGTTTGGCTACTTCAAGGCAAAATTTGGACAAAAATTAGGAAAATGAGATTGTCGCAATTTGGGCGTTTTTGGACAGAATTTGCGATATTTGGATACTTGGAATTACTTCCTTAGTATTGGTATATTTTTTGATTGCGAACTAGACAATTAATTCTCAAACATAAGACAAGTATTTTAAATGGCAACCACTGTGGATACACTTGAAGAGGGTCTCTTGTTCAAACTCTTGTTACTCGCTGCGGAACAACGAATAGGTAGATACCTGAAGAATTCGCGGATTCATTTTGGGACAAGTTAGAATTCAAAAACGTGTGTTTATATAAATCTTGCCTTTGTCCACACGATATTTGACACCTGGAGAATGCTGGCCCAATCGTCGCTTTCCACTGTGACAGCAGACCACCAATTAAGAGTTGACAATTTTGTACATAAGACTGTAGAATCTAGTCTGCAGGTAATTGTACTGCGAATTTTTCAGGTCTCTATGAATAGACGAAATGAATATCACGCGATTCTTTATGCTTTTGAATTTTTTTTTGTGTAGGCTATATAATTTTTAAATTTTTAAAACAATTCGTGTTTCATACTTATAAAATATTACGTGAAAAATTTACAATATCTTAAAAAAAATGCAATTCATATAAAGTGTAATCATATTGGGCGACAAAAGAGTGACCATTTAGGGGACCTCATCAAAAACAATGTGGCAACCATGCCCTGCTCTGGCGGGCGGGCGGACGGCAAGAGCTGCGCATGCGCAGTACAACAGTAGCATCGCGGTCGGTCGCGACCTCGCCTGGAGACGCGCGTCATCAACCTTCCCCGCTTGCACTGCTTCTACCAGGACAGCACACTATTACAATTTGAACAGTTTACAAATCTAGAACAAATCTCTAACAAAAAATCTTTAGTTGAAAATACTACCACGAAAAATGACTGAGATCTTTGTCCGAATTTAGCATTTAATTCCCTAAACTACGCCCATGCATGCTGAAGGCTGACCTTAAAGGGGGCCGCCTACCTGACGCGACATGGCACAGGAGCGAGCAAACGTTAAGGGCGACACTGGCACGCACATCAAGTGCCGCATCGCCACTATGCGTGAAGCACTAAACTAGCGCGAACCTTTTGTCGAACCATATTATTTTACTGCTGGAAAGTCTGATCCTAAGTTCAATGCAGGATTTGAGTTCCACGTAGATCCAGTCAGCACATTTTGACATACGGAAGCCTGAAAATTTTGTTAGCTATGTTCGAGGGCTTGGAAATAGTGGTTCTAACGTGCGTAGTGTCGTGAAAGCGACATTCCGTCATCGCCTGAAGTTTGTTTTCTTTTCGTAAATTAGCACATTGGCGCACGTGGAATACTGACGTCAATAATAATAATAATAATCTCCCAACACACTGCAACACATTTCAAGAGCCTAGTAGGCGGCCCCATTAAAGAGAGTAGACAAAAGCGACCTCGCGCATGATATGTAAAACAAAACAGAGACGTGAGCAAGAGACCACAGAGTTAGCGCAGTTATACGTATTGTACCAGACTGCTCGCTCTGCCACAAATAATTTGTAATGGCAAATGTTTTAGTAATTTATTTTTGATGTTAATTTTTTATACACCAAGGCGCCACAGACGGCTCATAGATCATTGAGAAACTTTTCATATAATTTAAAACAATACACATTCTTGCTCCAAAAATATTCTAAATACCGTTGAGCTGCAAAAGTTTTCACAAACTTTAGTACAGGCTCTTTTGAAACAACTGGTTCACGTAAAAAAAAAATTACTTTGCATTCAAACATCTGCTTGCGTCATAAAGCTTTGAACACATCAGCAGGTTTCTTCTTTTATACAACAAAATATTTTCAAAAGCACCTTAAAAGGGTCCTCCAAAAAATGAGCTTGCCATGAAAACCACACTGTCTTTCAATTAGAAAACATTTGATATGTCTAGAAAATGTTACGTGGAAAAGAATTATACTTATTTATCAATGGCTCATTAAGGAACGGTTATGTGAGGAAGGACGAGGCCCTTTAAAGCCTTTCACACGATAAGAAAACCTGAATACTAATAAACATTAAAATTATATATCGTAGTGGCAGTCAACCCGCGACCCTCCAAAGCACTAACTACGCTCTGCAGAATTAACAAAATTTAAAGAACTAATTCCCATGCACGTGTCGCGAGCACATATTACAAAACTTTCCAATCCAGACTGGCACAGCCAAATAGGGTTGCAGATAAAACTTGCTCACTTTAAATATGGGAAAAAAAAAAAAAAAAAAGCTAATACTGCGCTTATATTTAAGTAATCTAAAAAAAAAAAAATTCGAAATACACTAGAACTCATGCTCCATGAACATTACATCTACGCAACATAATTCCATTCGAAATCCACTACCCAGCCTTGATTATAATTAAAGGGCAGCCACGAATCGCAACATATTCTGCCGGCCGCCGTTATACCGTGACACACTTGTATACGCTGTTCACGGTAAAGTGAGCACTTTTGAGGGCCTATGTTACTTTTTTCCTACTAACCATATTTTTAGCCTCACTAAGCCACTTTTTCAAATAAACTTAAGTGCCACTGGAATACTAACACGGTGTATATTTACACCTGACTTGAAAGTTCACGTCTAAGACCACATAAATATATTTACTGACTGTTATTCCAAATGAGAGAGCTTCAAAAGTGCTCACTTTACCGTGAATAGCTATAATCGATGATGCAATTGCTCAACTTGACGGTAGGCAATCTAAACGACATCAGTACATATTGATCGTGAATAAACCGTCGGCTGTCATCACTGGATGATGCATGCAGGTTGTAGCCTCTGGTTGAGCCTTTAAAATCTTGAGAATTATAATAATGCAAAACTATGACGCAGGCATATTTGATTAAAGAAATAAACAGCGGAGCAGATGCAATTGTTTTTCCATTTTGGCCATTGTTGAGCTCAAAAGCTATTACTTAGCAACTACATGTTCACAAACTTTTATTCGGAAGTTGCAGTTGCGAATGATTATAGAAGAGCACAGAAGCTGATAATTATAATGGATTATGTAAACCGTGCGAACACCGCACTGGAATAGAGAATTTCCATCTCATTACTAAGCTGGGAGAAGGCAGTTACGGCCAGGTATACCTGGTTACGAAGAAAGGAGGCAAGAACGATCGTTCAATATTCGCTATGAAACAAATACCAAAGGCCAGAGTTCTCGACTGTAGAGAGAATAGTGGTAAATATTTGGAAATGAAAAACATTTGGACAGAAAGGAAAGTGCTGGGGGCAGTTCGAGGAAAAAAATACTTGTTACAACTTCGCTATGCCTTCCTGGACATGCACTCATGTTATCTCGTAATGGAGTACGCATACACCAACCTGAGCAGAGTTATACAATGCAGCAATTCGCAGCCGCGGCTGCCGGAACATAAGGCCCGTGTCGTCGCGGCGCAATTGTTCACGGCGCTCGAAACTCTGCACTCGCTTGGTGTCATACACAGAGACGTGAAATGCGCCAATATTCTGGTCGACAAGCACGGTAACATCAAGCTCGCCGGCTTCGGATTTTCCACGAAAGTGTTTGACCAACTAAACCAGGAGTACAAATCTGAATACGGCACCATTGGCTACATGGCACCAGAAAGTCATTCGCGTACTCCCACCGGATACACTTATGCGGTGGACTTCTGGTCGGCGGGAATTGTCGTATACGAAATGCTAACAGGTGGAGGCCCTTTTGACAAGTACGGCGAGAACGACAACGAGAGCAAAGTAGTGACAGCGATGAAGGAAGCCATCAAGTCAGTCGAGCCAGCTATCCCAGATTATGTGTCATGCGACGCTGCCGACTTAATTAGATCGCTCCTCGCGAAACATCCAGAAGAGCGACTAGGGGGAAGAAGAGCGACGTCATGCAGGTGAAGAGACATAATTTTTTCCTAGGTCTTGATTGGTGCAATCTCCCCGCACCTTTCGCCTATTTGCAAAAAATTGGTATGAAATAAACATACTACCTGAATACGACAATTACCCGCCGATAATTAATTAAGATCAACAGAGAAGAAACCATAAAGGAAGGAAGGTCTCATGAAGATAATACAAACGAAATTCTTTCCTTAGATGACAACCAGTCAAGTGTCTATGATCTGTGCACTGAAAATAGTACCGAAATACCAAAAAAGACAGAAAAAATGCGGATTAGAAAATTCCTTGCAGACACAATTACCGCATTCAGAAACATTTTGTCGTTTTAAACAGAGGAATAAAGTATTCCCTATCTCCACAAAGAAGATAGCTCTGAGGTGGAGCACAGACTTTTACTATTCTTCCTGCCCTTGAGACCTGTGATCCCAGGGTGCGGTGGAGTCTTGAAGCTGTCTACTGGAGCCGGTCGCAGCCTCTTGGTCCATAGGGAGGTTGACGGGGGTTAGCTACAAGCTGTGGTCCGAGTGCAACAGCAGCAGCCCGCGACAAGGGCGTATCCTGTCGACACGTGAACAGTCTCGCTCGGTGAGGATCAAGAAGTAGTGCGTAGTATAGTCAGGAAAAATGTCATGCATCATTTTAGAACATCAGATTTTATTCAAATGCTTATTGCCTTGGTTGGGACGTTGTTAGTTTGGGGGGGGGGAGGGTTGGGTGTATGGTGCACGCTGGTTGGTGGTGTGTATGTTCGAGGTTTGAGTAAGAAAGGTGTTCTACGTGTGATAATATGGTGTGTGTGAGATACATGAGATTGCACCTTAGTACCTTAGGTTTCCATTTACCTTATCCAGGCATTCTTTGACTCAGGAACTCTGAAATATATTCACAAGTTACCCTCATACCCAGACACTTGCCAAAAACTAAATGAAAAATATAGGTAAAATTAAAATGTTTTATTCATAACTAAACTGGAAAAACGATATTCATAATTGATTAAAATGACTTGGTTGCAAATAAAATTACTTGACAGTGTAGAACCAGATTAAACTTTACAATTAGGTTAGGTGTAAAAATAAATTAACTTTACTGCAAGTAGGTTTGCTGGAATCTAGATAATACTACCATCCTCACAGTAGGTATCTCAAAAAAAAAAAAAAAAAAATAGAAAAAAAATTTAAATCATGTTGCTGATAAAATATTTCAAAATATAATAAATAAATTTAAACCAAAAAATAGTTCTCTTCGCGTGTCAGTAAAAAAAGTGCAGAGTTAAAACGAGCTCTCTTATAAACTTAGTGCAAATGAATACTCACTTCTCATAATCAAACGAAATCTGTCCTCCCTTCTCACTAACCATCGGAAATTCATTTGCTCTTTATAAAAAGTCAAAAGTGTTTTAAATATAATATCCCGGGTTCTTTAAATGTGCTCCGGCGACTGACTCAGTGGAAGAGCTGGACCACTGGTCATTTCACTAATATCCATCATAACAGTATATTGATGTTTTCTTCAAACATTCATTTAATAAACTGGGCACTTTGAAGTGTGCAGGCATCGCACATAATAGTAATCAAGTGCGCCCCAGACTCCAAAAAGACGTTGGCTTCTCCTGGATGTAGGCCACACCTTTGTCGGGCGTCTCTTCTCCAGCTGGAACCACTAATAGATTCTAACTTAGATCTGAGTCTCAGCCCTCTTCTTTACACGACTGACTAAGAAAACCTTTTATAACTTCTGGGGTCTAAATCTGTCCCAGCATTACGCTGGTGCTGAGGATTTCCGCGATGAAATTCCAGCGAAAAAACCTCTCGCCGCTAGACCATTTAAAGGTCCCTCCCAGAAACATCTACTTCCGGCAACTATCTAATTAGCTAACCTGAAATATGAGATTAATTCCGGTGGAAAAAAAACTAAAATTAACTGAATAAAAATGTTAAACATTATTAAAATTATAAAAGAAAGAATTATATTATAAAAATCGAAAAATTAATTACAGAGAATAAAAATTAGCGTAAGCCAAAATTTACAATCTTAGGTTATAATATACCCTACCTCAGAAGACTCACAAAATATCATAGAATAAAAAGAAAAATGGATGTGTGGTTTATAATGTAGCCTAAATATTATGTGATTTTACTATAAAGCCAATAAATATAGGAGGGGTTGAAAAATTATGATTCATCGAAATAATATGTAAATAAACATGTGTTAAGCGTACCCAAAAACATATTTGTAGCTGATTAGCGTAACTGAAAACAAACTACTCCTGTGCTCTATATTAAACCCTGACAACGTATGGAAAGCTTGTTTTTTATTTTGTAAAATTACTAGAATTTTATTAACTTTTGATTTGCCAGTGTTTTTTCAGATAGGTGCATGTTTCACATGCATGTAGAAAGCCAACTGTATGATAAAACCCTAAAACTATGTTAAATATGTAAATGACACATCACAAAACAAAAACGAAGAAAAATGTATAAACAAATCATAGATGTGGACGGCTGCATACGCACGCCAACGATGTAGCTGGCAGTGTTGTGGCACCAAAAACAAGTCTGCCGGCCGCACTAGTATTATGGAGAAATGGCCAGCCACAATTTTAACAAGAAATTAATACAATTAAATGTGATATCAGCTACAAGCGGACGCAATTTAAATATTAACACAATGCCGGGGGTTATAATGAGAATTTCATCGTTACCAATGTAATTAATTTCGTTAAATGATGGTAAAAAATACTTTATTACGTGCTTCGCAGAGACAATGTATATTTACATTTTGTTGTGGAGTCTACTTCGCTATACGGAATATTCAATGAAGGTTTTGCGGTATAGTTTAAGAGTGGGATGGTCCAAACATTTTTTGTGAAATAGCTGTTTGCGCGAATACGCGTATCTCGGTTCAAAATTGTTCTGCAAATACGACTTTTTGTGAGAAAAGTTAAATAAAATAATAATAAAAAATAAATCAATGCCCTTTTTTTTTTTTTTTTTTTTTTTTTTTACTGGTGCCATATAAGTGCATTCTTGGAGAGAAAAAAATTTAAAATGGTCAAATATAGCATTTTTAAAGCTTGCCTATGCAGTATTCTTAAAAGGCAAGAGTAAATACAAAGATACGGGTGTAGTTTAATCTGTGGTCTTTTATCGCGTGTAATAAAACTCCAATGTTACATCTAATTTACACAGTAAAGCAAGACAGCGGAGCCGCAACATGACATCCGGTGCAGGCAGTAGTGACACTGAGCAAGGACGACGAAGAGAGATTTAACGACGACTTGAAGGAGATGAAGACAAGTATGAGAGCCATCGCATCCAGGGTCCGTGTTGGTCTCGCCGCCACAGGCCCAAAAAGCCGAAGTGCTGGCCATGTCAACAGTCAGGGCACCTGAGAGCTTGCTGCCCACAACAGCAACCGAAGCAGCAGCGGGATAAGCGGCAGCGAGACGCAGGTGAGAATACAGTTCTTCGGAAAACTTGTAAATACCGATCTTAGCAGACGAAGTTCGGCGACTGATGGAGGGAAAGCCTCGATGTTCTTACATATACGGTCGGTAAAACAGGATTGTGACGCAATACTTGTGGAGGGGAGCCTGAATAATGTTCCTTGCCAGATGGTAGACACTTGGGCGACTGTAACAGTAGCAAAACCAGACACCTTCAGGCCTTCCCCCAACGATCACCCGACATCATGGAATAATGTAACAGGTAAGACCACACCAGTTAAAGATAAAAGCAAAGTGAACTTGAAGTTTGGTGACATAACCATAGAGCTTATGTAGCTGAAATAGAGGACGAATGTTTTTGGGGCTTGACATACTACATAGACTAGCTTGCTGTATCGATACTTGACTTGGTGTGTTACGCGTACTCAGAACAGAGATGGTGGTGTCAACACGACATGATTTGTTATCTCCAGTAAACTGCCCAGTAATCTGTGGTCCACCCACAGTGCTGCCTGCTACTAGTGAGATTGTCATTTCACACAGATGTCAAAGATAGTTTGTCAAACACGTTTGGGTTTAATTGAGCCAGCAAAAGAGATTGGTGTCTTGTCAGGTAAAGTTTATAAAGCGAGTACTTTGGTCTCTTCTAATTCTAACAGTTTTCCAGTTAGAATGATAGATTTGTCCGATAGTGCCATTCTCTTGAGGAGGGGGCCATGATAGGTGTTGCAAGCAGGTCACACAGGTCACACATTCCAGAATTTTTTCTATAGTAGAACAAATAGATTGTCCTCTACCAGAAGTATTGGATTAACTGCTAGCACAAACAAAAAAAAAATCTTAACTGGCGACAGAAGAAGGCTGTCTCTGAGATACTGCAGGGAAATACGGATGCTTTCTCATGTGAACCAAATGACCTTGGAAGGACTAATGTGACCTGCCACCACATAGATACAGGAGATACCAGGCCCATAAAGCAGCCACCAGGACAAATGCCCTAGCTTGACATGAAGAAGTTGAGGCTATTCTGAAGGAAATGGAAGAGTTCGATGTGATAGAACCATCAGTTAGCCCATGGTCGTCACCCATTGTACTTGTTAAGAAGAAAGCTGGTTCTTTGAGGTTTTGTGTACATTATCGCCAGCTTAATAATGTGACAAAAAATGCTTTACCAGCTCCAAGGAGAGGACACACATTAAACAGCCTAGCAGGTTCACAATGGTTTTCTAGTTTGGACATGAAGAGTGGGTAGTAGCAGTGCAAGGTGTCCCAGAGGACCAAGAGAAGACTGCATTTAGTGTTTAAGGGAAAGGAACCTGGCTGTTCTAAGTCATGGCTTTTAGGCTATGTAATGTACCTGCCACTTTCGAATGCCTGATGGAAAAAGTTTTGCCTTTAGATATTTGTCAGGTTTACTTAGATTACATAGTTGTGACAGTAAATACATGTAAAGAACACCTATCACGATAAGAGACTGTATTTTAGAAAGTGGTCGAAGCCAACTTGAAACTGGTTCATAAGAAGTACCACACGTTTCATAAGAAAATAAATTTCTTGGGGTATATAGTGTCGGCCCTTTGGGATTGAAACATACCCCGAGAAGAACAAAGGAATAAAAAAATACCAGACACCCACAAAACTACAATACATTTGGTTTGCAAGTATTAGTTTTTATTCAAAGCTGTCTCTACTACACTTTGTATTTCTCTAAATAATTACAACTAACACATTGTTACAGCACTCTTTCAGATAACTTATATTTACTTCTACATTCAAAATTTAATTGTACAATTATGGGGAAATGGTTTGAAATTCTAAATGTTTAGAAGTGAAGTCCTTAATATTTTTCTTTTCCATACACTTTAGAAATATTGTTGATATATTTGCAGGCATGTCTTAATACCTACTGAAACAGTACACAGTTAATTGAAATCACTCAAAATAAAGCCTGTCCAAGGTAAAGCTAGCATATTTCAAAACAACATTTGAATTAATCCACTGCCCATAAGTTCATGTAGGCTATGGTACACACTAGCATGCAATTCTAGAACTTGGCTTTTTATTGAGTGCCAGGCAGATCTACCGTTATTCATATTTAATGGATTACCCTTTCAGAACATGGATTTGTCTATCAATAGACTTTTCTTTTCATTAAGGAAGCCATGATTTTATTTGGACCACGCATGACTAAAGTGAGGCGATTCATGAAAATGCTATTCTTAAATTTAGCGGAAGAATAATGGATCCTACGCAGGGTTTCAGAAGTGCTCAATTACTCGTGAACAGCCACGGCTGCTGCACTAAACAACATATGAATGCACATTTCTTAAGCTTGTTACAATTATAACATGCATGGAAAATATACACCAGAAGATGTGTTTCATCCAGGTTTAAATTGTATTGTGGCTTTAATTACATGAAGCAACACATTTTACAGGTTAGCATAGTAAATTACATTTTAAGAACTTCCGTATAAAGAGATTACATTGAAATAGACCATAAATCAACAAACACGTTCACTTTACTTCTATACTGAGTTAAAACAACGAAGTATGTCCCACAGTTAAATGCCAACTTAAGTGTGTAGTGACTGTTTACAATAAGTTCAGCACTTTGAAACACACAGGTATGTATTCAATTTTCACCCCTTGTAACAATATCAGTGTAATTATTATCATCAATTTAAGGTAGTAAATAAATAAAGCCAGGAAGATGCAAATATATTTAGACCTAAAACCAACATTAAAGAAACATAACATTACACGATAACAGCAATAAATAAATTTTTGTGAATAAAAAAACCTCAAAGGCTTTCCTATTTTCCCTTACATTCTTCTCTTTATAAGGAAATTATTTTAATGCCACCATATAACAATTATAAAGTTTAAAAGTAATTTATCCCCGTGCAATAACATAAATGTGAATTTTTTGTAATAATATTTCAACAATTCCCTACAATTGAAAATCTGTGCCTTAAGGTAATACACAAAATACTTTTTCCTTTCCTAAGGGAACTTATCTAAAATGACAGCTGCTCGAATTCACCGCCCGGCAGCACCACTGCGCTTATCGGTTAAACAGCCCGGCAGCACCACGGCGTTGATTCTCTGCTTCGCAGACCAGCAGAAACCACTGCGCTGCTCGGCTTCACCGCCCAGCAGAACGACACCGCTGCTCGGCTTCACCGCTCGGCAGAACGAAACCGCTACTCAGCTTCACCGTCCGGCAGAAAGACAGCGCTGCTCGGCTTCACTGCCTACCCGCACCACCATCAATGTAAAATAATTTGTAACGCAAGCATTTTAACATTTCACACAATTTAAAATCTGTGCCTTAAGTTAATACACAAAATGCTTTTTCCTTTCCACAGGGAACTTACCTAAACTGAAAACTGCACAGCTTCAACGCCCGACAACAACAGTGCGCTTCTCCACAAGGTCCCGCAATATTGTGCTGCTTCGCAAGGAGCCGCACCAGTGCATTGTTCTGCAAGGGGCCGCACCAGTGTGCTGCTCCGCTCTACCGCAAGGGGCCGCAACAAGGTGCTGCTCCACTCCACCGCAAAGGACCACACCACTGCACTGCTCCTCTTCACCGCAAGAGTGTCGCACCACTATCAATGTAAAATAATTTTTAACTATAGCATTTTAACATTTAACCACAATTTAAAATCTGTGCCGTAAGTTAATACACAAAATGCTTTTTATCTTTCCGCAGGGAACTGTTCTAAACAGGAAACTGCTCAGCTTCACTGCCAGAGCCACGCCACAGTGCTGCTCCACCATGGTCGCACCACTGTGCTGCTCCACTCCACCGCAAGAGGTTCGCACCACCGCTCTGCTCTACCATGCTACTCTGCTACACAGCGCTCTACCACAAGGGGCCGCACCAGTGAACTGATCCGCTTCACTGCAAGAGGGTCGCACCACCATCAATGTAAAAATTATATTTAACGCTAGCATTTGAACATTTCAACACAATTCAAAATTTGTGCCATAAGTTAATACACAAAATACTTTTTCCTTTCCACAGGGAACTTGATTAAACTGAAAACTGCACGGTTTCAACGCCCGACAACACCAGTGCGCTTCTCTGCAAGGGGGCGCAACATTGTGCTGCTCCGCAAGGGACCACAACATTGCGCTGCTCCTCTTTACTGCCAGGGCCGCACCACAGAGCTGTTGCACTTCACTGCCAGTGCCGCACCACTACGCTGCTCGGCATCACCACCAGGGCCACGCATCTGCACCACTCAGCTTCACCACCCGGCTGCGCCAACAACGTAAAATAATTCTTGTATTTAAACATTTCGTCACATTGAAAATGTGTACAAGGTAAATTAGGAAAAGCTGAAATTATTTCTGTATCTCTGAATCAACAGAAATGTAACAAGTTGATAAATATACAGAATTCGCCTCAAAATTCATTTATAACATTTCTTCATGACTGTATTTATAAATTTCCACGCTGTTACGCAGATAGGATACTAAGGGGCAGCTTCCATACTAAGCAAACAAAACTTTCATATAAATTGCACATGATCCCAGGAATACAAACCAAGAACCCTGACTTCCAAAAGGTACCTACGTATCCCGTTGGCAAACTTTATCAGGGACGTACATATAGTTCAAAATGACAGACTTTTAATAGAATATGCGGTTTGAAAATTTGTATCACGTGTCCAATTTAATGTTGTAACATGACTATTATTTTCTGTTTTAAACTTGAAAGGAGGGTGTCCACATGTATGCACAAGCAAGTTAATATACTTCATACAACAACCACCCTAATGCAACATATTTTCACCCTCAAACACATAGAAAATCTGGTATGTATTAGAACCAATAATACTATAATTGCCTTTGGACCAAACACTTACGAGAATAACTTTTCATCAACACTCTATTCTTTACATATTTCCACGAAATGCCATATTTATGATCATACCAAAACTATAAACTATTTTTAAATATCTACGATTCGATGATGTGCATAACAAAAATTTCTTTATTTTACCACTTCCTTACCCTTGTATTCAATTTGGTATCTAAGAATTGAACAATGTTAAGCCGAATAAAATTTGCTTGGAATTGGTCTACTGAACCAAAAAAATTTACAGTTTCTCAAAGAAATTATTTTTCGAAATTATACTACAGTGAAATATTCTCAAAAAATTGTTACAGATTTGAGAAAGACACCAATTATGGACAAACTTAAGATTAGTAATTTATCCGAAACCAAATCAAGAAAATAATTAGTACATTACATTTTGATTTAAGTTAACTTAAAAACCAGTCAATAAGCATGGGAAACTTCACCTGGGCTGCTCACTACCATCTAGGATAATTAAAAGAATATTAATTGCAATCAAAAATCAGAACACAAAGTTAATCTTACTTAGCCTACATGCAACGTACATCACATTTAAAGATATCATTAAGTATTTCACAATCTGAGAAAATTTCCACCCAGTTTGCAAGACATTTGAAATTCAGATAGTAATGAAAGCATTCAAATTTGTTTTTACAATACAGTAATACTTATAAAATGAACAGTGATATACTACAAAATAATTTCACTTGATTTTCACACTTGTTCCTTAAAAAAAAAAATCGTTCAATATATTTCTTGGCTAATATAAATATACAATTACTTAGGTTGACCAGATATGGGCAGTGATATGAAAGCATTCTGCAATAGTTCGACAACAAAAAAAAAAAATCAAAATTATTTTGCCAATTAGGTATTAGGTATTAAAAACTGGTATAGTCCATTCGCGCTTTCTTTTGGAATTGAACCTTTGAAAAATCACCCTACGCGTATTATGTCAACCTGAATTATTAACATTTCAGTCATTTAATCAGAGAACATTAAAAGAAGGAGAATTTATAAAGATTTATGAAATTATAAAACAGGAATTACTGACACAATTATCCAAATTTCAACGAAGAGGTTCAGGAAGGACTTTAGATAGAGTAACTGGAATACAATTAGCTATAATTAAGTACAATACATTAAACTGGGCATCACATATTGAACAACGAGAAGATAAAAAGAATAAGAAAGCATGCATTAACGTAAAAATGATCAAAAATGTTTGTTTGGGAATAATTTAAGATCAGATAAATTTTCTAATTTTAAAGAAGATGTTTATACTATGAATTGTTGTGATGGGAGGGATTATGTAATTAGTAATGGTTATGTTTCTTTATTTGTAGACTTTAAAAAGTCTTATTGGTGTTTTACTTTTGTTGAATAAAACTTTTAATTTCTATCAATGAACTTTTTTTAAATATTTAATTTAATTTAAGCTTAAATTTGTTTGGTTTTGAGAATGAGATATCGGAATGCCTAATTTGCAAAAATGGTAAATTTGCTTGATTTTCGACGAAAATGGCTTGTTTTTATAGTATGAAAATTTCTGCTTTGCCATTTAGTGAAATATTGGAATATTTGCTTGATTTTGCGCTTAAATTGCTTGATTTGCGATTAAATCTGCTTGTTTTTTAAATAGAAAATTGCAGTTTCTAGAAACATGAAAAAGTATCTCCAACAAACAATTTCCTTGAGTTTATATTAAATTTGCTTCATTTTAATCGTTTTTCAGCGAATTTCAGATTTTGAGTTTTTAATTTTTTATATTACTTTCAATAAAAATAACGGGAAATAGTTAATATTACGTTTTTCTTGTACTTTAGGCGGAAATTGCCGGAAAAAGTGGGGAGGTCTAGGTTCCGCATTATGCATCCACTGAAGCCTGCAACACGACTTCAATCAGCATCTGAAGACTACGAATACTGCCCCATCCCTGCAGCTTGGAGTAGGCTCGTCCACACCTGCACCTGCAGCTCACTTCCAGAGGCAATCCAACTTCCTGTACCCTTCACTCTTTACCATAGTCAAATTCCATGACTCTGTGGTAGCAGGTCGCCATGCCTTAGTTTATCCTCTGGAAAATATCTGTAAATTGGGAGATGCCATAAAATTGCATAATTCAATGTAGAATAATTTCTGCATTTTTTTTATTGATTACTTGCCAAGGCTCACCTTCGCCTGTTTCAGAATATAATACAGTTAAATTACTTATTTAACTAGTTAATTAATCTTGTATCATCAGCCAGGACTTTCCATGTTTCCTAAGTAACACAACAAAACTTACGTGAATTTGAGTTGTCCTTTTACCGTCATTTTAACATTAGTTCCTTTGTCATTAGTAATTTTTGTTTTCAAGTGTGTTAGTAAATCTTGTGCCAGGTTCAGTAACTAAATCCCATTGGAGAAGAGCCGTGAGGTGCACCGAACTCTACAGGAGACGGAGCTTGCATAAAACCTTAGTCTGCAAAAGACACGCCGCAGCTCCTGGGTTTCCTGCGTCTACCTCCTGTGATGTCCCAATACCGGACTGCACGTCTGCACATCAGGGCCTTGGGTGTGACTGCACAACCCACTCCCCCAGGACTGCACGTCTGCAGAAAGGTCAAGGGACAGAACAGATGCATAATAAGAAGGGTGGATTTTATTTCCCTTAGACGACGTAGAGAACACCATGCTTTAGAGAGAGCTCTCAACTCCCTGGGCAAGAAACAATCACAGGTCGCCTCACTCTGGGGTTTGACTCCCATCTCTTCCGACCCAACAGGGAGGTTGGTCAATGTCCTAACCTCTATCACCCAGAAAACAAAAAAGAGAGCGGATCAAATTTTAACATTATCCATGCAAAGCTGCATAATTTAACCCTATTATACATCGCAGAGAACTTTGTGTCTTCTACTTGCCAGTCTATCAGCGAGCAGTACTAAGCACATGTTGCCACATTTATCGCGCACCCACCCATCGCATCATAATGTGTGTTTCATATAATCTCAATTGTAGTAATATAGATTACAATTCTAGTATTGCACCGATTACAATTTTGATCAATTAAAATGGGTGGTTATTGCTGGTTACCGATTAATCACAACTGGCGATTATTGAATAGATTACTTGAACCAATTTAGTTAATATCAGCTCAACAGCAAAGTCCAAAACTCAGAAGGAAGCTTTCAAGAAGTTCTCAATATCTTTCTGTTCTTCTGCTGGAAAATTAGAATTGTTTCCTGAAAACTTGAGAAAGCTTGTCTTCCTAAATAAAAATCTGCCTGTTGTGAATTATGAGTACCACTTGGCTGTAAATAATGTAATTATGATATTCTATGAATAACTTGTTTGTACTATCAAATTTCTAGTCTACATTTTTTTTTTTTTTATAAACATGAATGTTTCTAGCTTGCAATTATTCTGTGATAGTCTGTAATCAGATCGGTATCTGCCTATTTAGTGTTTCATAACTGGTGCTTGGTAAAGTCATATTGGTGCATTACTGCACAGTTCTATATATAAAGAAGAACATTTGAATATAGTAGTTAAGAATCTCCTTCCCTCCCTGGTACTAGCTCAGGGTATTTAAAAGTGGTCAAGCAGCTGGGGTGCGAATGTAAATGCCTGGCTTAGTCGAGAATTCTCCACGTTGGGGAGAGTTCCAAGTTTTCTTTTTTCACACTAATTCCGGACCAAAGATCAGCGGGTTGAATCCCTAATTTAAACTTGACCAGGTACATTTGCTTATATTGATGCGTGATGTATCGGGAATGTATACTCGCTTGTCTGAGGCAGTAGATGGTGTCCACCATTTTGGCTAGGAATTAAGCCAGGCACTTCTATATTCTTAGGGGTTTGAGTCCTGATGGGGCACTTGTGCCTTTTCATTGTAAAGAATTTTGCAGGTGGTTTTATGACAGGGCACATTGTAAGATGTGGGTAGAATAATTCTGTACATTCTATGCTTGGGTTCTGCTGGTTTCCTGGCGATACCTGGGCGATGTGTGGCGTGAGTTGAGTCTGTGTCAATTGAAGCTGGTGAAGGTGTGCTGTAGAAGATTGGTATGAACTGAGGTGTCAGTCGAGGTGTAGGAACCAGTATGGCAGAAACCAAACAGGCGACGACTGGTGTAGATGGTTGGTCAGGCTGGTTTAAGTGTTCTGCTGCCCACCAAGGGTACTTCGTCGGGCTCTGGGGACGTCGAGTACCTCTTAGTCTTTCAAGTATCTGAGGGTCTAGGCTTGAGCTTGTGGATCTAGGATATATATGTGTGACAACAGGGTGGGGTAAAACATGTGCAGACGACCAAAATCTAAGAGAATCAGCCGTACTTCCTCCTTCAGTCCTTCCACTTGGAAAAGGGTTTCATGATGTTTATTTAACTTCCCGCTACTGTACCAAGATGGCAGGCTCCACGTTCACAACTTACGTGTAGCACCATGTGAGGGCCGGAGACTGGTGGACATCTTATTCCAACATTTGGCAGTGACTGCAGTTTACCATGGAAGTCAGGCCTCACCAGTCCAAGGTCGCACACGAGTGTGTGCCCAGTCCAAGTATTCCCAACTTAGGGAATGCCATTTTCTCTTGGTGGTGACCGCAGTGGAGAGGCCGGCGGACACTGAGCTGATAAGCTGTTTCAGTAGTGTACCTGCGTGGCTCCTCCTTTCCCACAACCCAGGGGTTGACAAGAATGGCGACCGAAGTGAATGCTTGTGGTTAAACGTTCAGTGTATTGGCACATTTGAATATGTATCCCAGGATAACCTGCAGTATTGATATGTGAGGGTAACTACAGTGAGGCGCTATGTCTACAGGAATGAACTCAAAGTGAAAATCGACCAACATTTTATTTCCATAAAGGAAAGTCACATGGAGAATGCAACCTAACTCCTTATCGACAGCATGAGTCTCAGCTAGGAAGCTAGAATACACTACTGAACTGGCCGGCAGAGGCAACCAGTGATTATGCATGGGAATGTGGAGTGCGAGGCACTGAACATCTAAGCAATCTCCTCTAGCAATTTTTGAATGTGTGTCTCGTGTAGAACAATGTAAAATACAGAAACTGAAACGTGGCTAGGTATACTAAGCAAGGACGTGACAGGATGAGTCCTGTGAAGGACTTCAAGGATAGGGTCACCTACAGATAAGTCAGTATGCTGCAAGGTGAACGGGTATTGCAAGGTATGTAGCAATGAACGGGGTCAGTGGCCAGTGTCCGAGAAATGTGTGCTGGATAGCTGAGAAATCTGGTCAACTCTGAGCGACTGGCACTAGAAGCAAAGACTGGTGTCATTCTTGTCATTCTGATCAGATCCCCGAGTGGCTGGCGCTGAGGAACGAAGACTGCTGTAGAGACGTGGGCTGTCTCTCCTTATATACCACTTCAGGCTGCTGCCCGATGCTAATTGGCTGCTGCAACTAAGACAAATGGTATTCGCAGAGTGGGTGGTAGCGAATGCATGACCGCGTCACCAGCTGGCTGGAAGGGTATAAAAAGCAAATACAAACTATAATCCTACTAATAATGCTATCTAAGAGCAGGGAGTAAAAGAACTCGTTGCATCGAAGCATTGATACAGCGGGCCAGGGAACAAAACCTTCTGCATGACCGACACTACAATCTCACCTTATATAAACCATTGATTTTGTTTACCATGTAGCCAGTTTCACGGGGTTAGTTTAGAAAACTAGACTATGACCTTAGGCTACAGAGGTGCACAGCTGGTATGCAACAATTTCGGCCTGAAAGGCTGTCGGATAAGCACTACATCTGGAATTACTGTCACAACCTTGCAACTTGTTGGACACTGTACCTTAGTTTTGTTGAGAAGGGTTCTCCTCCTTGGTGCTGGATCCACACTCTAGGCAGGCTGCTGCACTGATTTCGACCCAGCGAGGTGTGTAGGGATGATGTCAGGATCAGGATGAATGACTGGATGCTGAGAGTCTCTCTTACCTGGGAGAATTGATACCCAGGAGAGATTCTCCTGCCTGCCTGATTGCCTCTATGGCAGGTGTTCTCTACCGGAAAGTTTAATTCATCATCATTACCAGTCCCTCACTATGGGCCACTTACCAAGCTATAAGACGAAGATCACTCGGCTATTGCATTAATTTTGAGAGAAGGCAACACACAATTGGTTATTGAAAATCCACATCCAGTAAAGAGTCCACCACACCTCGCAATCAGTACCATTGCTCTACCATGCCACAACCGACATAGGCCGCTGTTACAGCTGTCACCTGCCTGCGAGCCAAGCTGTTAAACAAAGTGTGTACTTCTTGCTGCATCACAGGTAGAGTTCTCGCCTAAACGTCATGCTGCTAGAGCAATGGATAATTTTCTCCCAAGCAAGAAAACAACATGTCCCACTATTTACAACATGTGGCCCCCAGAGAGGGAATAACTTCCTCTGACCATTGTTCCAATATGTAAACCATCTCTGCTCTCTGCGAAACTGACTTCATACCTTACTTTAAAATATCTGAGAGTACATAAGTCCCAAGCATCTCGTCTAGAGGAACACCAAGTTCTTTTCAATCCAGTGTTTACCTCTCTTTCACCTTGGTCTAGATCGAAGGTAAGAAATTGTAGACCTTGATCACCATCCTAAAGTGGAGGACCCCGAACAAGCTGGTATGTAGATAGTATTTAATTCCGAGCTAACCTGGGCCGGCTTAGTTATCAATGAGGTAAAAAGCAGATACCATAGAATGGACTGGAGAATGGGAATTCAGATGCACTTCTGGGGGGCAGGCATTCTACAACCCACTTTAGTATTAATTAATTCCCTCCTTTTACTTGATGTTTATCAAGTAAAAGAAAATCCACTATGCTTCAAAATGGTGCTCAACGAAGGACTTAAACAGCATAGGTCAGACTAAACTGGTTGGGCAAATTCAGTCCTACCATGAGTTTTTCACAGAAAGGCAACCCTGTTGAACTCCTTGGAAGCAAGTGCCAAACCAGTGTTCAGCATGTAACCTAATACAGCACTGGTTCAGTCTAAGCGGTTTGATTTGGGTCGGCCATGCTCTTTGAGTTCGCGGAAACAATCTCAAATCACCCCCTCTTTAATAGTTTCTTTGAAGTGAGGATTCAGTATGGCGTTCATAGAACTTGTATTAGTTTTGACTAGACAGCGCAAACCTTTCATCCGTGTTAAAGGGATAACAAGGGGAATGGGGAAATATAGTCTGTGTATGTATGGTAACTTTTGCATGTCTTTCACTTAAACTAACTAGTAATTAACATGAAATAATTTTTTTCACTACTAGTGCCGTATTTATCCGAAAGGAAGACAAAAGTTTTTGCCAGAAAAGGAATAGAAAAAATAAGGGGTCGTCTAC
This sequence comes from Dryococelus australis, assembly GCA_029891345.1. NCBI lineage: Eukaryota > Metazoa > Arthropoda > Insecta > Phasmatodea > Phasmatidae > Dryococelus > Dryococelus australis. The sequence continues at coordinate 52,985 of JARBHB010000028.1, forward strand.
AATTCGGGGTCGTCTACAATTCAAAACCCAGGACCACAAATACCATAAATGTGTGACACGGCTAGTTCAGTATATAAGTTTGTGTTCCATGTACAGCATTACTACGGGTTTCTATTCATCATTTTTTACCCAGGAAGCAGTTAACCCTCCAAAATTGGCATGCTATCAGACAGAGGATTTTGACAAATGCTTTTCATGCTTGATTACCATGTGTCATATGGGTGGGCATATTTTGTAGTGCTGAGCATGTACCTGTCAACTTTTACACGGGTCCCCTTATCTGGTGTCACCCAGAGACAAAATACTTGAGCAATAGTAGGGGCGGGCCGTTTCTAATTCACTAGGGCAAATGATATGTTGATGGGGATGGTCTAAAAATAGATTTTGCAGATTAATGGCTAATCCGATTAACTTACAAATCGCTGCAAAGAGAAAGCTCTTGACTGCGAAGCAAAATGGCTCAAGTCGCGAATATATCACATACAAAAGTTTTACAGTGTATGAAAGTTGCTGCTACCATACAGCCAGATTGGACACACCTGTTTCATTATAATTAGGTTTTCTTTAAAAGTAAATAAAATATATAATATAAATCATGTAATAGCATTTCTTTTGAAGGGTTTGTCTCAAATTCAAGCAAAAATACTTTCGGCCAAAATAATTATTTCAGCACTTCACAGGGGTAGACTTGATTTCAGGTTTAAATAATTTTCCCTCAAAAATATTTTTTTTCGGAAGGGGTAGTCTTAGATTCACGGTTGTCTGCCTTTCGAGGAAATACGGTAACATCAGTATTCAATGTTGGACGTTTCCCTATGGAATCTTTCTGGAGAGCTGTATATGTTATAAAGGTATGGTATACCAAATTATTTTGTCGCTTTCAAAGGATGTTGATAAAGAAGACATGAGTCGGACTGCTAAAATTGCTGATGTAGAATAAAGTTTAATTTTGTGGTCATTTTTATATAGTTTTGGTCTTCAAGGAATTACTGCAAAGGTAGGTAGTGATTTTTTGTAAATGTGTTTCGTCAGAAAGCAGCAGCATGAAAAGGATCTGCTCCTAAGGAAATTTCTGACATAGACACTCATGATATAATATGTTGGAAGACTTTTCCAATTAATGAAGGGAAGATGGACAATACTGGTGTTATTAGTGTCTTTGGTAGTGCTTCAGTGTCTTTCTATAAGAAGATTAAGTTTGAGATTGGCGACGTGTGTGCGTCCACAAGTGATGCTGGTATTAAACCTTGACATTTAATACGGGGTGGATTAGATCTATAGTAAGGATAGATAAGTCTACTTTATATTCTATCCAAACCCATTCACTCGGGTATTGAAAGCACATTGCCAAAGTTACCATGTTTGCAATTCTCCAACCGACACTCGTTAAATTATGATCGGTCGCAAGATGCAGATTGTATGACGTCAGGGAGTCTTTGTCTAAACACCCTGTGGTGCCCTTTTACGAGTCGTATAGCCATCGTGTTGGACTCCGAGAGGAGTAGGCATGATGGAACCATAGAAAGGACCTATGAATTCCCACTCATGAGCCTGAAGTGTGCCATGAACATGTGTGCAAGGACTGAGAAACACATTATTCATTGTGCACACTGTAGTCAGCACTTCCACTACACCTGTTTAGGGTAGGGTGTATTTCGATACACAGAAGGACTGGAGTACCACTGTGTAACTAGCCGCGATAAACAAGCTTTTCATTGTAGTTGGATAGAATGCCAAGTTCACACCATTAATACTGTCCAATGTATAGGTTGTGCATAGGGATTTCACGATGCTTGTATCGGGTGGCCATACAAGCGTAGCACTAGTACGGGGACCTGATCGCATTCCGGAATGAATGTGAATGAGAATTCCTCGACCATCACACTCCCCATACACATTGAGTGAGTCGAACTCACAACCAGCTGACTCGAAAGGCGAAAGACTGGCAGAAGAAGTGCGAAGAATTCATATATGAATAGGAGCAGTTAAGAACGTGCCTCACTGCCCTCTTTTCTGGCCAAGAGGTAATGGCCTGCCTCATTACAGAATTCCACACCCACACACACATGGAGACCTCTCTGGAGGAAGCCAAGATTTACATATGCTGGAAAGAACACTTATTCCAGCATATATATCCCTTTGAAGGAGAGGAAGGCTGTGTGCAAAATATTATGCGCACCCTACTCCCCACTTACAGAAATCTCCTACTCACACCAAAGTGTCATTCCATAGATGAGCTAGTGGAATGAGTGAGAGAGAGATCGAGTGTAACAATAAAGAGCTGGAGTAAAGAGAAAGGCCAATGCATGCCGCCACCAAGGTCACTGATCCTCCTCTCACCTCACATCTGATTGCCCGTGCAACGCCCCCTATCCTCAACAAACCCCCTCCCACTTGTCGGTTCTGCTTGGGGCGGCATTACCTCACGGACTACCCGACCCTCCAAAGTCTTCGGAGAGGAAGAGAAATAGAGAAAACACAAGAGCACTAGACACATGCCTAGACCCAGCACTATAAAAATACGAACCAGGCAAGAAACACCACTGCTGGGAGGTTCGCAGGGCTACTGCCCCAAAATTCGAGCAGACCCCTACAAATCAAAATGGATTAGTATGGGGTGAGATAATAACACTATCCCCTGGGAGGCACACCCCAGGAGAACTGTACAACCTTTTGTCAGGCAACTGGCAAACACTTCACCAAGCAGCAGCAGGAATCCTTCACCATAGGATCACCTTAATGAACGTCCAGGCATTCCAGGAGAACCAGTTTGTACCTTTTAAGTGCACGAGGTCAAACCCTGGACTCCTTGGTGGAGACGATCACTAGTGATAAGGGAGGTAGAATCGCCACTCCCATCCCCATTAGGATTCAGTCCAGTCGACTAGTAGAGGCTGAACGTCCATATGGACCCTCCCCTCTAATCCTACCCCTTCTACCCATTAGCTACCCCAACCGGGTATGAAGACACGTGCTGCAGCATCAATGTCGCGGCAGCCCTGTGATGATTATGTGAGGGCGGAAGCAATTCCGCATCAGTCCGAGACACTAGCGTTAAGGGAGACTTCGTCTCGAGTATCCTTGGAAACGAAAATCCTGGTATGTTTACGCCAGTCCGCTTGTCTATGCTTGATGCAGGAGGGTGTCGTATTCCCTTACATTTTCTCTCCGATACCCGAGTTGATGTTTGATGTGGTGCGGTTTCCACTGCCGCCTGACCCTGTTCTCTCCATGCCACCTCCAGAGGGTGTGGAAATCCACACACCTTGGGACAAGTCAGTGTATCGTTTTCCCATTCCAGACAAGCGAATGACCCGCAATGTCGGGGTAAATGTAGGGAAGGTGGGAGTTACCACCACTGCATTGAAAACCTCCCCCCCCCCCTTCCTTTTCCTCCTTTGTAGAATATGACACTTCAGGGCAGAAAAGCCAGGGTAATGGAGCAAAGAGAATCCCACAACCTATTTCCATTCACTCATTCCCAATCAAAAAACTGGAAGGTTTACGTCACCTGAGAATCTGGTCGGCTAGGAACCGCGTCTAGGGCCACAGATTATAAAGTTCCTAGTCTCGAGACACTCCCACCGGCTGCCACAGAGACGTCTGCCAACATCATGGTCAGCCAAGCAGAGGTCCACCCAGTACCTATGGTCCAGACCATCATCCCTGAGGACAGAGGGGCCAACAACACAACTACAGGAAGCACCACGAGAGAGAGTACTAGTATGCAAGTAAGGTGCGGGACCACATCTATTCCCCATCTATCTCCGAGATACCGATCGCCCTGTCGGTAAAGAAGGACCAGACAGAGTGCAGCCCAGATGCTGCAGAGCCCATAAAGCATAGCCGCCACTCTACTGACCAGAGGCGAGGATCATCAATCAATCACCGAGGTGTGGCAGCTACACGAACCCGCACCCCAGGTGACCAATGCAATGACGCCCGAAGAAGAAGGCAACATTCCTACTGACCTGGTGGACAGGGTCACCCGTCGACCTCCAAACAGGAACCTAATTTAGACTCCGAAGACCACACACAGCTTAATCAAAGTGCAGTGTTTCAGCACCATGAACGCTCACTTAGCGAAAGAGCAAAAGCCGGTTGAGTTCACAGAAATAAATACTAAATTGAAGGGTAAGAATAATGACTTAGGCCCGAGCCTAAGACCAAAGTGTAAATAGTACATTAGTACAAATAAAAATGTAACCTGTGTAGAGTAGTCAAGTTTGACAGTCATGACTTAGGCCAAAAGGAAGCATTATGCGGAAATGCGGACCAAAGGCATACATGAGAATAGTATGCCATAGTGTTAGATCTGAGTAACTATATTTTACCTTGCACATCGTTTGGGGGAATGGCTGAGCGATGTGATAATATAACAGCTCCTCACAGTGGCACTTTAAGTACAGCTATTTAGATTTAGCCATTACTCATTTCGGTTATCTTAATTTAATATGATAGGAAGCTTTTCGATTATTTTTATATCTATATTTTCAATAGCCCTTTCTATGCTAGCCTAAGTAGAATTAAATGTAAGAGTAAAGTAAGGTTTCAGTATTTAAGAAGCCCAAGATAGGCTTCAATAGACTGAATTTTGTGAGAGCTGAAAAGCCACAGGGGAAACATCCTTAAAGTTCTAGGTACCTATGTGACATAGTTTTAAGAGTGTCGATATGTAACATCTGACCGGAATAAAGGTTAAGGCACACTTTGGGGAATGCCAGTGTCACATTTAATTTCCTGTCCATGATTACTTCATCAATTGTACATATTAGTTTTAATTCATCTTTTAGGAATAAGAGTGTTAAGGGATTGCATTTCTCAGCTACGATGTTTTGGGCTAGCTTGAACTTACAGCGAGCCGCAACACTGCTGAATGAAAACTAGGTCAGTTATGCTAGCAATTCGTAATCTCGCCATACCTATGCCACTGCACATGTGTAAATAATGGGATATAAGAAACAAATATACGTTAGGATGTCTAAAAAAATTGTACATAAGTTAATGGTTTTAATTAGCATAGGCATAATTCAAGTTTATTGTAGATAATAGTGTAATTCCGTAGGTCAAGGAGTTTCAGAATTCTACATAAGGGTTTTTAAATTGTGTATTCTGTAAACAAGTTTAGCGGTAACATGTATGAAATCTATGCAACCTTGAAATCGAGAGCTGCAAGTGACGTAAATTTATTGTGAAAATTGATGATATCAACATTGTATGTATGACAGCATAAGTCATAATAACGAGTCAGTTGTTAAACTGAATCCAAACAAATGAGCCAAGCAGACCACAAAAAAGATCTGGTATTTAAGAAAGCAATGAAACTTTAAAGATGTAAGAATTTCAATCTTTATGGAAAGTGTACGATGTGAGTTGTTTTAAATCATTTGTTTCTGTGTAGTAGTAGCCACTATGTATGTGAGGTAATGGAGATACCGTAAGCCAATGGCTATTAAAAATTTAACTCGTAAATATTTTTTTAAATTTACTTCGTGGATCGCAATAAGTAAACATTAACATTATAAATCTGACGTCATCCGTTAACCCAAGCCCATTTGGCCACCGTCGCCAGTGTCCACTGCAGGGATCAGCACTCTACCGGATGCTCATACGCACTGGTTGAGTTGTGCACCGCATCGGTTACGTCTTTCCAAACACAACACGAGTGCGGCCAGTGGGACCAAATGCAGTGCTGGTGTCGTGAGGAGCAAGTGCAGTGCAAAAGATGTAAAGTGGCAGAGCAAACCATGTGCGCATGCGCGCACGTGTACAAGTATAACTTGTGATACAGGGCATAAGTAAAGAGGCTGAGAATATAAGATGCTCAAGGACGCCTTTTCACGTAATGATATAAAATAGAGCCCTAAAGTGTTTATGTGCCCCCGCTGGCTTTAGAGTGCATTTTTGTTAGTTCTTGTAATTTTCATTTGTCACATCTTCCATCCTCACTTCATTTCATTCAGTGCATTTTACGTATAAAAGGGTTCTGTGTCTTGTGTAATTAATGATGTAACATTTGTAAGCAGGTAAGCAAGGTGTGTATTGCTACTCAGATTGTGTGGTGTAAGAAAGTAGCCCGCGCAGCCTGCTTGCTCGTGTCTCGAGTGTGTGGACGCGCTGACCGATGGGGTTGCGTTTCGCATGCTCTGGCGACACTTCAACTTTTTTTACCAATCATTTCACTGCAATAGACTTTTAATTATCTGAACGTTCGTTACTAGCCGCCCGAGATTCTCCACCCCTCTTCGTTCCAAAGGCTTGCATCACCTGGGAAGACATAATTTTCACCTAAGTATTTTGTGGCCTCGTGCCGACTTGGCGTAGCATTACCTCACCGGCAGGTTTAAGCCCAGCAGTTTGATGTAAAGTTTCTCTCATTAGTATAGTGGAATAAAACGCATTGATTTACGCCAATTGCGGGGTGCGTCCTCATTCGGGTTGCCTACAAGCACGGGGAGCAAGCCCCCACCTTTCCCGCAATATCATAAAGTTTTTTCAAGTGTTTCCTGTAACAATTCTCAGTGTCTATTCCCCTGTGTACTGTATGGGTGTGTGGATCGCCCCGAGAATCCACCGTGTATCACGCGTAACTCGGTAATATCTACTTAAGTAGATACACCGGAAGGATGCCGCCTTTGGCCGTCGGCACATGACCCTGAGGAAGCAGTCAGATCTACATTACAAGTTGGTATGGCACTCCATGCAATGCCTGGCGCCCAAGTATCACAAACAAGGTTCAACGAGTTTTCACGGTAAATATCCTACCCAAATTCCCAACCTTAAATTGACTATATTTTGCTCCACCATCCACCTTAAAATCATATTGAGTGAAATACCGTAAGTCAAATGGGCTGCGGAAAAACATAAAGACGTAAGGAACTGAATACATTTTGTGTCTTACGTAAGTGTTAATCACTTTTGATGATTGTTAATAATTGCGTTTAAGAACCATAAGCCAAATGAGTAAGTAAGAGTAATAATGATTACTTAATCAAAAGGAGGAGTAAATACGCTCAAAGAGAGCACTCTATTTAAGTAATGAATGTTGGTTAAAGCAATAATTTATGTTAACAATCATTCCTTGTTAGAGACAAGCAATGATGTTCGTAATGTATTTAATCAAGTTTGTTAAAAGTGTATTGTTGATTTACGTCCTTCTCTTGAGTACACTGTGTCACTTTGTTGTAGGAGAGCAACTGTATGCGAACCACGTTGCGACCTGAACGGTCGCTTAATAACGCTCGTACTTTAAATAGAAGTAGTGTAGAGAAAGCAACTAATCAAGGACGACGTCGGACTACACGGAAACTCAATTTACCGTGCGACAATCCGGCTACAAACATAAGTCCTTAACTTCATTCTCGCCAGGAGTCGCGTTCAATTAGCTTTGAAATTCCCACTCCATTACGAGCAGGACAAAATGCTTTAAACTGGACTCGAAACTTTGACGCCAGACTTTAACGTAATGTAGATGTAATGGCAACACAAACTACCCTTCCCTATTCATGCAGTTGTAAGTTCCATTACAAACTTCTGGCTGGCATTCAATTTATTAAATAAAAAACATTTCGCAAAAAAAAAATTATTGCCTTGGAAATTGTTGAAACCGTATAACCTTTTTTCTCATGTGCAATTCGCATAATTTTTTTAATCAAAATTTCCCTCTTTGTTATAAGATTGAGTTTTCTGAAGACAGCCTTCGTTAAAATCATCAAAATCTGTACCTCGTTTCCTGGATTTGATTTTTTTTTACTGGGTGATGCTAATATTGCTTTTGCAAAATTATTTGTTTGGCAATTTAATAAAAAATTTATGCATGCTAAAGATTGTGGATCGAACTCATTTATGAACCACTTTAATTTTGGAACTACTGGTGCTAGTACAAAATTTATTAGTATAATTTCAATGAAAACTTTACACGAATGCAAATAAAATACATAGACAATCTATCAAAGCCCATCACAGAACTGTCTGGCCACTGGAGATACAGACTAGAGCAGACACCAACACTGTGTGGCGTGAGGCAGCTGTTGTGTTAGCTTCAGTTCATGTTGACTAAGCACGAGTCAAGACTTTGCTATTGTCTACTTATAAAAAAAAGGCAGAAAAATTTGTATACGCTTACGAAATATGGTGGACGTTGTTGGCTGGGCAGGTTTTCTCGGGCATTCCCATTTCCTCCAACTTGCATCCACTGCTCCACCTCATTACACCCTTGCCAGCACCCAAACCTCAGTATTAAACACCAATCAAAACATCTCTTTGTCAGCTGTAGTCTATATGTAACAATGGTATACATTAGCAAAGCAATCAGAAGTCATTTTCTCAAATTTCCAAATTGTCCCAAAAAGTATCCACACACCACAAAAGCAAAATGTGAAATATGGCTTCCTTACTTGGTAATGGTTATGAGAGTTTGAAATCCAATAACAAACACAGTGTATGTAGCATATCTTAGCCATATGGACTTGGATGTACTGAACAAACATATAATGGTACCTTCCACGATGGAGCCGACTGCCAGATAAACCATACCTACTCTTCTCCAGTTAAACTGCAGCAACCCACAGCAAAATGCTACTCCAGCACCTGCAAAAAAATTTAAGGTTGCTACTTGAACCTAATTCAATGGTGGTCATACCATTGTATTTCCAGTTGCTTGTCATGGTTAACAATGGATAAACACTGCAATAAGTGGAGCTGAACGGAGCAGGTAATGTGAATGTTATTAATGTGCAGTTGTTATGTATTTAACTGCAATGGATCAAAGCTACATTGCCTGTATTACGTAAGGAAGAATCGTTGGGTGAGTGGAAGTCTCAGATGATGGTGACCCAAGTCCTGCATACTGTGCAGTGTGTCATTTACAGGGTTTGGCCGAAGTTCTAACAGGGTATAGATGTCAGTTGATCCTTTGTCAGTGAACGTCCAAGCAGTATGATGTCAATAGGTTATCGTTATCCGGCCCCAATACATATATATCTGCCTTGGCGTGTTTATCTACACAGTATCTGATATTGCTTTTATTCTATCAATCTAAATGATAAAAACCAAAAATTAATGTTTTTTCATCCCATTGACTGAAAATTGAAATGATTTTTATCCCTTGGTTTAAACATTTTGCAACACAAAGTATTTCAATAAGCTAAAAAAATTGCTTTTTAGAGTTTCAAGTTTTTCTTTCTAACCAGCTGTCAAATTTCTTAGACGGTAGAATTTTTGTCGCAATCTTACATGAATGTCTCAGCTATGGTTTTATAAGAAAAAACATTCAATCATGGAAATGAAAATATTATTATATTTACTTTTACGATTTTTTTTCTTACAATATATCAGCATATTATACGTCCTATTGACATCAAAATGTTTACGAACATTGAGCAGAACATAACTTTTAAAAACCACGAAGTCCATTTTCAGTGTCGTTTTGCTGGAAAATTACAGGATTGGTTATTTATATGTTAATTTTTATTTCATAGACTCAACTCTTCTGAATAAACTGATGTCACATAAGGGGACACACATATACACAGACACTCACACACACCTTTTTCGCCAAATAATGTGTAAACACTGTAGTTGAGTGTTGCATCATTCATCGCAACTGCAAAAGAATTTTACAGCAAAACCAAAGGATGTGGTTTTGAATGTATATATTGTTGAACGAATGTGCGGTGTAGAAAGTTACAAAGTTAAGAGGCATGAAGTGCCCCCTCTTAATTTTGAGGGAACACCAACCCTCGCAGAACATATTCCCATCTTTCTTCTTTATATCCCCGACACATGGCTTATGTTTTGCTGCTCTTGGTTTTCATTCAAACATTATTTCCACCTTGTTCTTACTAATGACTTGAAATATGGCAAATGTTGCATCTTTTAGGGAGGCATTTTGAGATTTTAGAGGGGTGGGGGGAAGGCATTATTCAATTCCCTGTATCTGTCGACCTAGCCTTAACTAAAATTTTTAAGTGGGGATTGAAACTACAATTGCTTGATCTCCTAGACAGTTTGAAGTACCGTATCAGGACTTGGTAGGCACACTCAAGAGCCTGAAACATTTGAGCTATTAAGGCAGCGGGTGCCTTCAAATATTTTTGAATTTTTTAGATTGGGGTGGATGGGGTGGATGGGGTGGATTTTTCAAAATGATCCTTGATCACCGAAACTTCTATTGTTGGTACTTCCCCATCCTTCCTCAAGTGATGTGTAGTAAATGCCCAGTTTACGCTCATTTTTCCTGCTTCTTCCCCTTAAAATGGTTTTATTTTTGTGCTTCTTGGGTACTAAAATTTCTTCTTCAAAAATTTCTAATTCTATGCCGATTCCTACATTATCTTTAGAGCGTGACGCTTATTTAACATATATATACACATGACGTCACCTCGTCTTTACATATCATCATGTTAATCCAGGCGAGGTTTGAACCCCAAAACGATTGGATTAGAGAGCATTCCAGTATGCTCCCAGATGCGAGGCCACCATGGACACGCCAACCAAGATTGTTTCACCCTTGTGTCAGATGTCACGCCAAACCTCTCACGTGTGAGAGAGACTAGCCAAGCAGCACAGTTAATACAATAAACTCACGCAGCAGAGGCAGCCCAGCGCTATAGACGCGCCTAGTTCCACCACGGCCCCAAGGATCACGCTAGTGAGCGCAGCTCCGCCCATGGGAGGAGGAGCTCTCCCCCAGCATCCCTGCACAGCCGCAGATCAGCACATGGGAAGGTCTGCAATTTTTTAAAATAGCACCATACGTCTAAATATAGTTTTTATGTCATATCCTGGATGGAAAAAAATACCGATTCATACCAAATTTGGTAAACAAATGATATTGTGGAATATGGTGTGAAATTGTATGTTGTAAGAATTTCAGACACGTATTTTCGAATTGGCGGTCACGTAGACCTTTTAGCTAAGTTACTTTATCGTTAAAACCTTGTAATCAATTCCAAAACACTATATAATCCTTTTATATGGACCATCTTTAGTCAACCATTTTGTAAGATATGCCACATGAAAAAATTAAATTTTTATCTGATATTCCCAGGAAGCAATCGACATATTCCTACCATATTTGGTAAACAAATATAAATGCAGCAGCCGGTGTAAACTGGCATGTTTTAAGTAGGTCATGCATAATAAATATTTTAGTTCATAATATTTTACTAACGAAACAAAATGCAACTTATCTACGTATGCTGAAAGCATCTCTTACAGCCATCAAATAAGTGTGACAAACACACTTATTTTCAGAATAGCGGCTATAAAATCACTTTAGCTTAGTGTGCTATATCAACGAAATTGGGACATTAGCTTAACCTTGTATGTTAACAGTATAGAATCATTGACTGTGCTAATACATAACTTTCTTGTCTTCCATTTATGAAGATGCGACTCTCAAGACCTCGCTGTTAAGGATCGCCCAAGCCTCTCTCAACTCATTTTCGAAGATTGTCTTATGAAATATATCAACGTTTTATGCCATGTTTCAGGGACCAATAAACCGATTTTTGCCAAATTATTTACACAAGTAGAGCTATGGTGGGCCATATAAACTTACATGTTTGAATTGGCTCGGTCAATTATTTTTAAATTGATGGCCCTGTAAATATTTTAGTTTAGTAAACACCTTCATTCAAAACATTATACTGGTGAAATTCAAAGTCTATGCTCGAATACGACCTCCGTAATACAGGTAATTGTGTAGGAATTTTTCGTTCATTAGAGTCATTCATTCGTAAACACTGCTTTTTCAGCGTCTTTAACTACATGCAAGACTCCCAATTTTTACACTTAAAACCAACACAATAATAACACTTTCATAGAAAACGAATTCTCTTAGTACAGAAATCACTATTTTAACACCTCCTTGATTTTGCACCATTGACATATCATTAAATTCTGTAATGCCTTAACGTCATTAATAATAACTGTATCTACAAGATCTGTCCTCTTTATTCTTTCCAGATTTATTAAATACTGACTATAATTTCTCTTTCCTATTTCTCCATTTTTATCCAACTTCATTTCATTAACGATCTTTCAGGTTTTTTTTTTCCCACTAAACTTTTTTTCGGAATTAATTTTAGCTATTAATTTTCAACCCTTTCAATAAAAGTGCCCCAAAAACATAGAGATGTGTCTTCTTCCATAAAAGAATAATTTGGGAAACAGTACACATCAGTATTTTACCTGTCTTCTAATTAGAAAGATGCCTAAATATAACTAATACTAACCTACGCTATGCATTTTTTCAAAACAATTAACAGACATGAACAAGACAATTCTGTAGTGACCTCGAATTGTGAGAACAATCTAAATGAACAACCTATTTCAGGAAGGGACCTGAGTCACTTTTACATAGTTACGAGAAAAATGCAAATACGTTGCAATATATTTTATTTATTATTTTAGACGCTGTCCTTTCAATATGATGTTTATATGATGGTACTGCAACTTTAACACGTAAAAAACGTACATTTAGACCATATGTTTCCCGTATATAAGGTTTGAAATATCACTGACTAAGGCCCTTTTCTGTAGTAAATGTGAATTTGAAAATATCAATATTGTGTTGTGAGTTTATATTATAGTTTTACTGGTTAAAACTAAACGTAATTAAATATTCTAAATATAGCAAAGTATGTTTAATGCATAATGATTAAATTCTAAGACATAAAAACCCTGTCATGCAAGAAAAAGCAGGGAAATATTTTATCACTGCATTGACTGTTATGTAGTCTGTTCTATCAGAGTTCAGTCACATACAAGCAGTTGCATAATTTTGTCATAAAAGTCTTGGAACTCGCGTGGCACAAATTAAAATGCGTTATTTATGTCCTCCATTTTGGTTTTCTTGATGGGTACACTTCCCGGTGGATATGCAGGAATGTTGGGCATGTATTCACCTTTGTTATTTCCTTTGGACAGAATAAACTTATAGTAGTAATAACCCTGATTATCTCCAGAACTCAGTGTGTGAATGGATTCTGAAGTCACGATGACACCTTTTTTGTCAGTATTGTATTCTGAATAGTGATATTTTGAGATACTCAAGCGTTCCCTCTCTTTGTATGCAGTGCTGCTGTCTCCACTGATGAGAGAGTTTGTTCTGTAGAGAGTTGGCCACAAGTTGTCGTATTTAATAATGTCTTCAGTTTCAACGAACCCTATTATATTCCGAAATCTGTCCATGACTATTATTATTTCATGTACAAATTCTGCTGCAACACTTTATTGGGTGTTTTGATTACACTAAACTTGCGGTCGCATGGAAGAAAAGAGTGTCCCCTCAGAGGGAAGAAGTGTTTCACTGTTTTAAACTTCCGACTGTCCGTTAAAGCTATCAAGGCTCTGGCAAAAGTGTGATTTTTGTTTTGCCCAGGACGATTATTGGAGAAAATGTGAAGTTCAGTCACAGTGTTAGGAACATACGTTCCAATGTAGTCAGTTAGAAATGAAGCCACTCCATTTGTCCCCTTCTTCAAAGTCCCTCCATGGTAAATATAAAATTTCGTGTGTCCCGTTTTCAAGTTACAGGCAGCAAAAACATTCACTAATACTGTCGTAAGTAGTACAACTCCTGAACTGGGCTCTTGGGTAAGTCTACATTTTCATGAAATCAAATACCAACCCTAGAATGTGATCATTATTTTCCGATTGCTTTTTTGATTCTTGCAGAGCTGTATAAAAAGTTTAGCACGCCTTTCGTGCACACCAACTGTGCCGCTGGAAATCTCTTAGCATTATTATTGAGGTTAGGATTTCTGAGGCTAATACTTTTTTTTTTTTTTCACAGAAGTTGCAAACATATACTGGTGGCCCTAACAAATTATATGTAAAATTTTCTTTGAAATACTTGTTATAAAAACTGTACGTTACATTCGAATCAATCCGGAAAGTTCGACTTAAACAATTCTGCATTTTTTTGACACATAATTCTTCATGCAAATATTTAATGTCCTTGCCATGACCTTCGGATACTGGAAAAGAAGCTAGTGTGTTCATGCACTCTAAGAACTTCATCACTCTTGATCTTGTTGCCACTAATGTTTTTTCCACGCTTATCTTGAGAGGATTTTCCTTCAAGTAACACCATTCGGAGACGTCTAACTCTTTTGTCAGTAATGTTATATAGTCTACAATATGCCTCTCTACAGACCTGCACTAGTTCTCACCAACTAGAACATGATTCGTAAACCGCCTGTCCCTCAGCACAGAATCTTATTTTCGGGAACGACGTTGCTTCATCTCTTCAACATTGATCACCCTTTGCTGATAAAGGTCCTGTTCATCTTTTGTTTGTAGTTTGTACAGTGTGTCAAAAATAGTTGCTTTGTCTACGTCATCAAATCTCTGACAGCATTTTCTTGGGCATCTGCAATTAAATAAATGTATTTGTAAATATTCACAGTCTTTAAATACGTTAATAATATACCTGACTGTTTTATTAAACACTACAACACCTACTGTTAACCATTGCATAACTGTTTGTGTATAATAATAATAATCATCTAACGAAAAATGCACACTTTAATTTAATCTAAAAAAGTTATTAGCCTATATGAATGTTGATATTTACAGTTAAACAGGGCATGTTTCATTGCACACAAAACTGTAGTATAATGATAGTTGAAGTCATGACAATTGGGTTTAACAAATAACAATACATTTCATTCTTATACTAAATACGATGATATTGACAAGTTCCAAAACACTTTATTATCTTTTATTATTTATGGTCTTACCTGCATGGTGATAGAATTCTCTTTTCTCGTTTCGTTTTCCCTTCTCCATAATCGGTGTACTCTTGTCCATGAACCCTTTTCGTTTTTATTACATTCATGATATATATTTCAGGATATCTAATTCATTTCTTACGTTTTTGCGGCGATGAACCATCACCACAATTCATTATAACAGAAGAAACCAGAACACTTCGAAGGCTGCAAGAGACTGGTACACTAGCTTTCAATGCACTTCAAAACAAACTATGTCAATTGTCAACAAAATGGATACAGTGCGACCAACTTTAATTTTACTATTGTAACATACAGTATGACCAACGTTTATTGTAGAAAATTGCCCGAGTCATTTACTGAGGTACCTTTCTGCAGTACATACATTTCTTGAATCCTCGATTACGAATATGCATGGTACAAGTTACATTTCTGAAACAAACTGTGCGTATATAATGGGAGAACAAACATCTGCAGTTAACTCAAAAGATACAAAAAAGTGACTTGGGTCCCTTTCTGAAATAAGCTGTTCAAATATTGTATTATTAAAGATATAATTAAGTATGTATAAATATGAAAATATTTTATTAAAATAGAACAGACAAATTAAATTTAAAAAATTAATCATGTACTCATAAAAAACCTACCTCAAAATGTACTGCTAAACTATTGTGTTCTGTACATAATACTCAGCATTGGTGGATAATCACCTCTTTTACTAGAACCTTTAATTTTTTTAGCCGTTCGGGAGGCGAGCGGGGGGTTAACCCGTTTTACCTAATTCTATTCAGCTCTTTCACTACATTTGGGGTGGCGGGGAGGGGACCTTATTCTTTTCAGTCAGTCATTTGTTTCACCTTTAATTAAACAAGGCGCGTGGTGTTTAGTGTGACTGAAGAGTTGTGGTTGTTTGAATAAATGTCCAAAAAGGCACCTCCTAAAATCTCGGTGTAGAGTAATTCTAGAAAATTAATAACATTTCAGTTTCGTATAATATTTGTACTAATGTCCTCAAATTTCCTGGAAACACCATGGAGCAGATGGAGAAACTCCTTATTTTGAAATTGTAGCAAAAGTCTTATTGAAATCTAAATATGTTATTTATATGGGCCTCTAATTGTCAAGGAATATTTAATTAATCCTTATATGCATTTATCCATAACAGTATAAGAAATATAGTAAATAACCTTAACAATATATTATTTTCCATTTCATTTTTTTTACTCGCACTGATTTGATATCAATATCTCTACAAAAGATGGATGTTATTTAACGTAGCGGTTATAAAAACGGTTACAATTTGGTAACACGTTTCACAAGTAACGTGTTCCATTGTTTACATCGTTATTTTTGGAATGTCTTGGCGTCTATCTTTGTTTATTTTTGGTCCTAACCTAACCTCGTATATCAAAACTATATTTAAACACATCATACTTCAAAACAGAAATTTTTCATCAAGGAAGCACATTTTTGTGAATCAATATATTCGTAAACATTTGCACACACACGCCTTTTAATATTATCTATACTTAGATTACTGTTAATAACAGTTTCCCACCAACAACTCACACTGGAAGACTGAAACGTGTTAGTAGTTTGGAACAAGAATGATGGAATACATTACACGATAGTAACAATTGTCTCTCAGATCCTCAGGATCTTCAAAATGTTGACAGAACTATATACAACTAACATAGTAAGCAAAACCACCGATTTATCATCACCGAGGCTAGGCCTCTCAGCGCTGGGGAAGTACAGGCAGAGGCCCTTGTCTACCCAAGCGGTAATCATTTGATTGGGCCAAGGTTAGGGGTGGTTAACCAACCCCCCCTCCTCCTACTAATATAGGCACTTTAACCTGGCACGTGCGGCGCTCGCCATGTCAGGTGTGTGGTTTTGTGACCCAGTATAGCCCCTGGACTACGGTTGTTCCAATCTTTATTCCCCTTACTTATGCCTACAGAAGTGACAGGAAGGCGGTTCCCATCCCTACTGGCACGGAATTTGGAAAATAAAAATGCAGGTCTTGTTAAAATTGGTAAATACAGTAAAATATTAATTTAATAAAATATTCCCGTGAAGTTAAGCAAAGTGTCAGGAAGATGCAGAGGAAGTGGGGTCTTTCTCTAAAATAGATAATTCTGAGTTAAAAACCCGAGTCGTAGCATTAGTGTTTGATGCGTGTTTTTAGATGTTAAATGTAAATGGAAAAAGGTTTTTTTTTTTGTAAGGGATGTGGAAAAAAAATGTTAGGAAACAGTTTTGTTATTTAATTTTCATTTTACAGTTTAGTAGTGTGAGTAATAAATGGAGCTTTATAATAATGGAATTTTCTGATTGGCTGAATATCAGCCTGCATTCTCTTCTGAGAAGAGAAGGCAGCATTGCAGTTAAAATAACATGTGTATGGTGATTATTATTGTTAAAAACTTGAGGTACATAATTTGGGTTAAAGTATTAGTCAGTCAGCTCATTGAAGAGTTGCTAGGGAAGTAGAGAGAGGTGTGTTCGCTGTGAGAGTAGCGGGCAAAGTGATGTGCGCGATGCTAGCGCAAGGTAGTTTTGTTAAACTGACTGAATTTTGTCCGGGACCGATCGGAGAATGTCGACCGGGCGCAGAGGTTTAGGATATGTTAGTTATTATACGTGAGGAATTTTAGGGCGTTTTATTATTCTGTTCATATCGGGGTCGTAGTCTCATAGCCGTTTAATAGCGGGGTTAGAATGTGAAAGGAGTTTATTATAGTAAATTATATTGCGGTTTAGTAACAGTGACTTTAGAGTTGGTAATTTAATAGTTCATGAATCGATAGGTTGGTAGTGAAGTGTGCTGCATTTATTATGGTTCTTAAATACATATTTTTGATATCTTGAAGGGAGTTTAATAGGTATTTATTGAAGTTCCTCCAGACTTCATTACCATACAAGAGGGCTGATCTAACGATTGCTGTGTAAATTAATAATTTTTATCATCTGGGTATATCAGTGCTTTTTAACGTAGGAAACAGTTGCGGTAATTTGCTCAGTGCTGCCTCCTTAACTGTTGAAATGTGATCAGTCCAAATTAGTTTAGAATCAATTGTTAAACCAAGGTATTTCACATTTTGTGTGAAGGAGATTGGAATATTATTTAGAGTTATTTGTCGTGATGGCTGAATTCTACGCTGAGTTAACAATAATGCTGTGGATTTAGTAGGATTTGTTTTAATTTTCCATCTTTCAAACCGGTGTTCTAAATCGTTTATTTCAAGTTTAGCTAGAAGGATAGCATATTGCAGTTTTTCATTGTGGGTGTATATTATGGTATAACCCGCGTGCATTTGTACTGAGGCATGGTTAATGGGGATGTCTGAGGTAAAAATATTATATAGAAATGGAGAAATTGCTGAACCTTGTGGAACATATGCTGTAATGCCGCGAAGGTGAGTTGGCATTAACAATACTAACAAAGAATGTTCTGTTTTGAAAGTATGACGCATGCAAATGTATATAGCAGACGTGAAAATTGAAGTTGATTGGTTTTTGTAGTAGGCCAGGTATCCACACCTTATCAAATGCTTTTACAATGTCTAGGAAAATGTATATTGTGACTTCATGTTTTTGCATTGCAGTTAAAGTGACTGTAGTAAATTTAGTGAGGGCGTGAGTGGTGGAGTGGTAGGCTCTAAACACGAATTGTGTTGCTGGGATAATCTAACGTAGTTCTGCATGTACTAATAATCTAGGTAAAAGGAGTTTTTCGAAAACTTTATTAAGGGAGTTTAGTAGGGAAAAAGGCCGTCTATATTCTGGGATAGAGTACCTGGTTTGGGGATCGTGATAACTTCAGCTGTTCGCCGCGTTATAGGAAAATAATTGAAATTTTGGATTGAGTAAAACAGGTTTAGGATTACAAATAATGCATGGGAGGTTTTTAATGATTTTATAAGTAATTTTGTTATGCCCTGTAGCTTGCTTGACGTTAAGCTTTTTAATTAGTACAAGCAATTATTTAAGTGTTATTGCTTCTGGTTTTGCAGTTATTGTTCTGTTGAAAAACTGTGATATTAGTTTGAATATCTCTGGAAAAAATTAGGATCCCCTACATTATCATTAGGTGAGAAATGGCCCTGATAACACTCAGCTATTGCATTTGCTTTGTCCTCTGGGACATATAAGAGGGTTCCTGCTGTGTTTATGATAGGCTGGGAGATTGATTTTTTTTAGTTTGGCTGCGCAAAGTTTCTGCAATACGCCAGAATTAATTATAATTATTGTTTATGCTCGTTAAAAAAGTTTCCCATTTATTTATTTCTAAAGTAATGCGTTTGTTATGGAGTTCTTTCTTTAATTTATAATAATTTTCTTTATTTGCCTGGTTTATGGATTTTTGATAGATATGACGGTCGTGGTGTTTTTCTGCTAAAATAATTTCTGCTTCGGGAAAGGAATATTTTAAAAATTGTCGTCAGTTTAGGAAAGTTATGTATTTTTTAGTGATTTGCAAAATTGTATTTTGTATTAATTCAGTTGCTGAGTCGATGAGATGGAATATTTATTTGGTGAGTTGCGAATAATTCTTCTGGGTCTAGATTGAAAACCTCCCTGTTAGTTACCAGAGTCTTTAGAAGAGTGGCGTTGGGGTGTTTACGTATGTTAGCATCCTGCTGACAAACAATAGGTAAGTGGGCTGAATCTAGTTCTGTAAGGACTTCAAAGGGCATATTTACATTATCTAAATTGGCAAGTGCAATATCTAGAATATCTAATTAGTAATTTGTACAAGCAGGCTAATATGTCGGGTTATGTTAGACCTGTAACAAAATAATTATATTGATTGGAATTTTTAGCAAGAATTCTGCCTCGATTATTTTCTCTGCTATTCCAGGAAGTATGTGCTGCGTTTAGGTCTCCAACTAAGAAAAATAGGTGTGACTGGGTTGCAATTTTATCTAAGTCAGCTGGAAGTAACGGTTCATTGGGGGAATTATAAATAGCATCTAGTGTGATGTGACCTACTTGAGTGCGAATATTTATGGATGTATATTCTATATTTTCCAAGTCTGGAACATTATTTAAATGTTGTTGTATGCGGTTAAGAACTAGTATTAATGAATCACCTCCTTTGAATTTCCTATCAGTTCGATATGCCTTGTAATTTTTACTGTTAAATCTTTTTCTAGGTTTTAAAAGTGTTTAATTAATTATTGCAATTTCTACTCCGTAAGTTTTTAAAACTCTGTATAATTCATAAGTTTGATCAAAGATACTGTTCCCATTCCAGTAGAGAAGGGAGAGAACATAGGGACTAGCTGTGTGGGTGTGATGCATGACTAATTGAACCCGGAGTAGGTAGTCAGGGCCAGCAGGAGGGTTTTCATCTGTGGGTCAGGTGTGGAGTTGCCCAGGAGGATGTAGGATTTCATGTGAGTCATGAATTGAAGGAAGTTCACTTCCCGGAGGAAGCGTATCAAGTCTCGGAGGTCGGAGAGTGTGGAACTGATATGGCCGATATAGGGAGGGGCCATGTAGGGAGGGGGTGGTGTTGCAGTGCGGGGGTGTGGAGGGAGGATGGTTGTTGGTTGGTTGGTTGTTGGCTTGAGGTCAGAGAGGAAGACTGTTGTGTGTTGCGGGGCTGTGATTGTGAATGCATTGCCTGTGAGTAAGAAACATTTTAACTAGCAATGTTCCTAGGTGGAGGTGGAAAGTGTTCCTGCGTGAATACAGGAGGTGCACAAAGAGTGGGGCGTTGGGTTTAGCGTTTTACCGCGGCCACCTGTCGAAGTTGCACCAGGCGGATGTATTCTGGGCAGAGTCTTGAGTTGGCTTCGGGCCCTCCTTTTCCCTTGCAGTTCACACAGTTGGGGTTCTTGTTCAGGTTCTCACACGCAGTGTGGGGGTGGGGGCCGGCGCAGTGACGGCAAACAGTTCGGAGGGCACACGAAGTTTTTCATGTGGTAGTAGAGCCAGCAATTTTGACACTGGGGAATGTCCCCAATCCTCTTTTTGTATGGCCGGGATTGTACTGCCGTCATGTTGATGCAAGTGAGATTGAGACGGTGGGTGAGGGTGTCATCTTTAGCAGCTGTTGTAAGAAAACATCTTGTGGTTCTTCCCAGGAGTGTGATGGGTTGTTGGGGTCCGAGATGTTTTTCTGAATTGATAGACATCGATGTCAGTGTCGCGCCTTAAAGCCCTCTTTGATGTCTGCAGTTGGGGTTGTTCGTAGGAGCCTGACTACCACTTTTGAGGGTGTTCTGCTGTGATGCTGAATGTGTAAAAATGAATGTTGCAATTTTGAGGAAGTCTTTTAGTGAGTGATACGCCTGTTCGTGGGTGCATGTGATCTGGAGGCCGGCTTCAACAACGAAAATCTGAGTAGCTCTAATGTCCATTGAGCGGATTTTTGTGATTAGATGGTTGTATTTATAGGTGTCAGGCATGATCAGTTTCATTGTTTCGGAATTGGTTTTGTGGTTGGGCTCTCAGTGTGAGAGGAGGACTGGACAGATGCACTATTTTGTTTGTTAGTGAGTGTAGTTCTTTGTGTAATTTTTCATGATGGCAAATGGTTCGAAGGGTTTTGAACCGCGAGTGGCTTGGACTGCAGTTCTCGGGTGGCTCGGGATATTTTCCTTCGATTTGTTTCCAGAATCCAGGTTTCATTCTCAAACTGTTGATCCAACATCGCCTTACGGCGATTGTGTTTTGCCAGCAGCCAAGACTTTTGTTGTTCTGCAGTGCGGTCGAGTGGCATTACGTTTTTTTGTGATGAATCCTGTAGATCCATGGTGTCCATGTTGGCGTCCTGGGAATCCGGTGTTTGGTTTTGTGGTTGGTGAAAGATGGTGTTCCTCCCTTCTCCTACTGTGGCTAAAACTACCCCCCCGGGGTCGAGTTAGCCATGCTCGTGGAATCAGAAGGGTGGTTTACTGGAATGGGTGCGTGTAAAATGTTTGTGTTGTTTGGTGTTCCTAACCGCTGGAGGAAACAACCACCGCTGACCTAAACAGGCTATGCTCAAGGTAACTCGTCCAGAGCAGCGGGTCGGCAGTTGTTTCCCAGTGTCGCGAAAACTACAGGACGAAGGCCGTACAGTCCGCCGCGAAGGAAACGGAAGAGGATACTGTCCACTTGAAGTCAAGTGAACAAGTGTAGTGAAGTGCCGACTGGCCACCTCAATAACGTATGGTGTGAATATGGGCTCAATTGGTCCAGCAGTTTGTCAGTGAATGATGTGGTTTAGTCACGCACAATGTATTTCATATATAGAGATGTAATTTTGCAAGGCGAGATACATGTAGCCGGACATGAACACGTCTCACTTTAGATGAACAATAAATGCTTAAACATAATACAAACCACCTCCGAGGGATGGCTCTGCCAAGCAAGACTGCATCCACGCAGTTGTAATGGGGAATCAATTTTAAAGAAACTCCTTCCTTCTGAGTGCAGCAGCTTAAAAATATAAAAACTCAAACAAAAAATGTTTATCGCAAATTCTCAGAAAATACTGTTATATTAAACATTCTCTAAAAAATTTATTCACTTGAAATTTTTATTCAAGATGTAAATTTTAATGTTAAAATTTAGAATAAAATAGTATTAAACATAAACATTTTTAAGATTTTGTAACGTGCCAGTATTCCTTAAGAAATTAATGTAGAATAGTTTTTGTTTGGAAGATATATCATTAAAATTGTTACATTGAAAAGAAATTTCTTTGATATTAACTTCTCACTTAATCTCCGTGGCTGCAAGTTTGCTAGACAACGCCCTTAAGGCCGGGCGCACACGTGCGGACAATGTCCGCGCGGCGCCGTAAAAAAGTACCACGAGGGCTTGGCGCCGCCACGGTCTATGACCGCATGTGTGCACCCGGCCTATAGTGCTGCCTACCTGCCTATAGGTGTGCCTACCGGCCTATAGAGCTGCCTACCGCCTATAGGTGCTGCCTACCGGCTGGAAGATGCGAAATTTAAATAGGAAAGCACATGTTAAGGAAATTTCGCCTGTGTGCGTTAATTTTAAAAATAAGCGTTTTAAAAAATGCATTCATTACAAATTTTTAGGACAAGTTTCCTACAGCGGAGACGTTTCCATAACATGTATAGCTTGTTTGGAAAGAAATATCAATTTTTTTTACAAA